>VZQC01007165.1:176647-190263 GCA_009823505.1 Rhizomys pruinosus | reverse complement strand
TTTTGTTTCTAGTGAGTATGATGACTAATTATTTAAGTGGAAGAATGATTATGAGGATTTAATATTTGTAGTAAAGCTAAGCTTTATTTGTACAATCCTAATAGAAATATTAATAAAATACAATCTTAGAGTTGAAACACTTGAGCTTTACTTTACTTCTCCCTTTTTGATAATATATTGAGTTAAATGACCTTTTTCTTTAATCTAGAAGTGATAGGACTTTTATTCAGGCTTAGATAGCAATTATTAAATGTTCAATGAAAAATAATTTAGGGGCTGGAGAGATGGCCTAGCGGTTGAGAGCACCGACTGCTCTTGCAGAGGACCCGGGTTTGATCCCCAGCACCCACATGGTGGCTAAGAGCCATCTGTAACTCCAATTCCAGGAGGGCTCCAGTTCCGGGGGAGTCCGGCAACCTCCTCTGACCTCTGAGGCACTGCACGACATGGGTGCACAGACCTGCATGCAGACAGTACATTCATGCACATACAAAAATAAATAAAATAATAATAAAAAAATAATTTAATTTTTTTCTAAATAATTCCCACATTTCACAAATTCAAAAATAACTTCCCACTATCCTCTCATTTAGTGCTAGGAAACAACATACTTTCTTTTTTATTTATTATTTCTATGTGTATGATTGTATTGCCTCCATGTGTGCAAGTGCACCCATGTCAAGCAATATCTGCAGAGTCAGAAGTGGGTGTTGGATCCCCTGGAGCTGAAATTTAAGACAGTTGTTAGCTACCATGTAGGTGCTGGGAATCGATACCAGGTAGCCTACAGGAGCAACTGGCACTTTTTATTTTGGTATTTTTGAGCCAGCTTTCCCCTGTATCCCCAGCTGGCCTGGAACTCACTCTGTAGGCCAGGTTGGCCTTGAATTTACAGAGATCCTTCTACTTCTGCTTTCTGAGTGCTGGGATTAAAGGCATGCACCACCACACCTGGCTGGCAGCTGGTACTCTTAACCATTGAGCCATCTCTCTAGCCCAACAACATATCTGAAAGCTTTGGGGAAAGCTACATTTGATCTATTGATTTTTCAGGAACATGGGCCCAGTTATGCTGTTAAACATCTAATGATATGTCATCATAGTATTTTCTTAGAACTGAAAAACAATTCAGAATATATTATTTAGGACATGATTTAGATTATAGGTACAACTTGCCTGATGTAAGAGCCAAGCTCAGGTGAAAAAGAATTTTACTTTTGAAAGTTGGTATGGATAGTAAAAAGGGGTGAAAAGAACTGACTTAACGTTAATGTTCTTTATTTTGCTTAATTACACAGCTTATAAGCACTTTACTATTGAATTTGGCTCTAGATAGAGAATTATCCTTTCACAGTTCCTATTCCTATCAGTCAATTAAAAAAGGTTAGTTATATCTGTTTTATAGGAAATTACCACTATAACAATTGGCTCTAATTTACAGTCAGGGAATGATTTCATTACCATCATGTTTTTCTTTAGCCTATAAAAGGGAGAAGTAGGAAGGTTTCTCAGTATCTGAAAGGTAAACTTCATTAGGGCCCATTATAGACAGTTAACCCCAATAGTATTCAGAGAGTGTCTGTGACTCAGGCAGTTTGAGGTTCTTCTTTCTTTAATGTTCAGATGGGTCAGCCTCTCTGCTGGCATTTCCCAGTCCATCCTGCACAGTCATAAGTTGTATGTTTTCAGGCATTTAGATTTGTGATTTTTACCTTGGGAATATAAAATTCTTCTCCCATTGTTAGTTTCAAGATCTCAAAAATTGAAAATTTATCAATAGGATTGGAACACAGAGTTTTCCATTTGTATCCCAGAAAGGATACTACCCCACCTCCCACCTCCTTCTTTTTTTTTTTAGGTTTTTATGTTTTGACCTATTGATGCCTAAGTTGTATTACACATACCCATAAACAGGAGCCAAGGCATAAGCTTTCATTAAATTTACACAAACTGTTTCTCATTGACTGTATGCTACTTATTTGGGAAGGAAATTTAAGCATAGTTCCTTTAAATTGTCCTACAAGTAAAAGAAAGTGTTATAATGTGATGTTGTATAATTCAGGAAAGGAAGTAAAGATATTACTACAGGAAAGCTCAGACATCAGCAATGAATTATTTCTGCCTAGGATACGGTGGGCTAGGGGATTCAACCTCCCGCCCCCCAATTACTAAAGGCCTTTTGCCTAATAAGTGAGATAATACAAGAGAAAGGCAGTAAGATCCCTGTTGTCGAAGACCTGGTGTGAGCGATGAAAAATATTATGAGACGTCACTTGCTCAATGTACAGTTGGCCTCTGAAATGTCTACGAGAGGAGCGTTAACCAAAGGCATCAAAAAGCAATACAAGCAAAAATATTGGTCTCCACTGAGACAAGCAAGCTCCTCCACAAATATCATCTACCTTCAACAGCCTGGAAATACTGTGTAACAGTGGCGCAGGCAAAGTGTGTGTGTGTGTATTATATATATATATATATATATTAATCAATGGTGCACTCCTTTAATCCCAGCACTTGGGAGGCAGAGACAGATGGATCTCTGTGAGTTCAAGGCCAACCTGGTCTATATAGTGAGTTCCAGGACAGCTGTGGCTATAGGAAAACCCTAACTCAAAATGACACAAAAATGTTCATAATTTTTCTATTTTTCATGATTTCTAATTTTCAATATTTTTATTAATTTTTAAAAACTGGCAATCAGAGTAATGGGTTCCTTGTGAAATTTTCACCTAGATAACCTTTGTCTACTTGACCACCTTTTATAGGTGCCCCAGTTTCCCAGTTTAGTATAAGGTTGGATATAGGTTTGTCTAATGAGGTTGTTATTATAATGAGATATTTTGTTTCTAATCCAAGGTTCTCGGGCAGTTTTATTGTGAAGCTATGCTGGTAGTTTTAAAATGTCTCTCTGGGGCTGGAGAAATGGCCTAGCGGTTAAGAGTGCAGACTGATCTTGCAGAGGACCCGGGTTCAATCCCCAGTATCCACGTGGAGGATGAGAACCGTCTTTGACTCCAGTCCCAGGGAAATTAAATGCCGTCTTCTGACCTCCGCGGCATTGCACAATGCGGGTGCACAAACCTACATGCAGACAGTACATTCATACACATAATAAATAAATAAAAATTAAAATAAATAATAAAATGTCTCTTTGCTTCTGTTAGGATAATCATATTTCTTGTCTTCAAGTTTATTTGTGTGTTGTGTCACCTTTATTGATTTGGTTCTACCATCTTTGTTTCCCTGAGATGAAATCAAATTGATCATGCTATTTGATCTTAATCGTTCATGAATTCTGTTTGTGAGATTTTTTTTTTTTGTTTTTTTTTTTGAAAAGCTTTGTGGTCATAATTATCAAAGAAATTGGTCTGTCTTCCCAGGGTGAGTTTGGAGGTGTTATCTCCCTTTCTAGTTTGTATGACAGGACTGGTGTTAATTATTCTTATGGTGGGTAGAGTTCCCCAGTGATTCCATTCAGAGATTGTTTTTACTTTGTGGTGGGAATAGTGAGGGGATTATTTTAGTCACTGTTTCAATTTTACTCATCACTTCATCCGTTACTTTTATTTAATTTTTATGTCATATTTTCTTAGAATTTAGTCATTTCTTCCAGTTATTTTTTCTAATTTGGGGGTATGTAAGTTTTTAATATATTCCTCAATTATTTGCTAGATTTCATTGGAGTTTGTTTCAAAATATGTCTTTTCCTTTCTATTTTTATTAATTTGGGTATTCTTTCTGGCTGTTAGTTTGATTAAGTGTTTTTAGATATTGTTAATGTTTTCAAAGACCTAATTATTTCACTGGTTGTATCATTCATTTAGTCTTTATTTTTTTCTGGTGATCTTTATTGTTTATTCACAATTCCTATATGTAAGGTTTGCTGTTCTTGGTCTTTAGAAACTTGAAGTGCATGGCTGCAGTGGTAGGGAACTGCTCATCTCAGCAGTTGCAACAACTCTTGGAGGGAGGGCTTTCTGTGTGTGGGTGGGGGGGTGGGGGTAACTCCACTTTCTGCCTGAATATTTAAGTGCCTTCTCCTACCAGGTATGGCTTCCTTTAGCTGTCTGGAACTCACTCTCTAGACCAGGCTGGCCTTGAACTCACAAAGATCCACCTGCCTCTGCCTCTCAAGTGCTAGGATTAAAGGTGTGCGCTGGCTGAGAGACTGTTCTTTTCATACAGCCCTTTTAGCAGCTGAAGCTCTGAGCTGTGTGGTAGGCCTACTTGCTATTATCTACCTTGGTCACTGGGAGGACTCTTCCTAGCTGTGTCAATCAAGAAGACTCCAGGAAATTTAGCATTGTATTTCTGTGCTGCTTGCCCAGGCTGTGTTGATGTTGGTTCTTCTCTGAGTATTGGCTCTAGGAGAATCTCACTTTCTGGCTTATACGTGCCAAGCCTGCCTCCATCTCCACAGCCTGCTGCCCTGACGATCTCTGCATTCACATTATATTCTTATTTTCTCTCTGTAGTTTTCTGTTCCTTAAAGTGCCTTATCCAGGAGAGGAAATCACTTCTCTGACATCCATTGCTGCCCCTCACCCAATGTGACAAGCACAGTGTCACTCGGCAGACTTCCTTCCTCCTTGGTGTTTTGTGGAGATCACATTCAGGCATAATTTTTTTTTCCCCTCTGACTTTTGATTTATAGAAGTCTGTTGTTTTCTTTCTTTCTTTCTTTCTTTCTTTCTTTCTTTCTTTCTTTCTTTCTTTCTTTCTTTCTTTTTCTTTCTGGGTTCTACAGATCTGGCTTTCAGTCATTCATCTTACCTGGATTACTTCTGTTCTTGGATTCTGTTCATGATTTTATGTTGTTTACAAAGCATTATGCTATTTTGCAGATTAATTGAAAATAATAGATTCCATTGTTTTTGCATTACACTGAAATCTAGGCTTATTAAAAAACAAGGAAGATGAACAATCTAAAATAAAAGGCAAAAATGAATAAGGATGTATAAAATTCTAATGTGGTTCATAGCTCAATAATATAAATTTCATGTGTTAACGATTACTCATGATATTAATCTTATTACACAAATAATGTACCATGCGTCCAGTAAACACAACTGTGTTGTACTCACTTCCTGTTGAGGATTCTTATTCTCAATATTTTGTATGTTTCTGGAGTGCCAACCATATTAATTCAGTACCTGATTCATCTAGGAAGAATGTCTATATTTGTTTCTATTTGTTGTGATTAATTTAGTAGAAAGATAGCTTACCCCTTGCTGTGTGTCATGAATTATACCTATTTGCTATTACCCAATGGTTGAAGACATTCACAAGGCAAAGATCATGTAGCAACTGATGAACAGTACCAGGATACTTAGTTCTTCTACAACACTGTCAAATTAATTCACTTCCATATTTCACCAGACTTTAAAAATTCTACTTTTTTGCAGATGGAGAAATTTGTATTTATTTTCTTTCACACTTCACAGAATGATATTGGCACTGGCCACTTAAAATGCAGTTATTATCATTTTTTATTCTTTTTTGTTTATGAAAAGAGAAATCAGTTAATAAAATACTTTTTATCTGTTCAGAATCTTCACCAAGCTTATAAAATGCTGAGTAGAACTGACTTTGATTTCAGGGTCAACACTCCACAATCAGATGTTGATGGTGGAAAGCAGGAGCAACTCTTTAATAAGGCCCTAAGTGTTTGAGAAATGGTGCTTTCCTTGATGGTGACTATGAACTCTGGGAGTTTCAATACATGGAGATGGCCTGGGGTGAACTAACAATGTAAGAGTTTTATCTGATATAAGAATTTAAAACATTCTACCACACCCCCTCTTCTGCAGATTGTTCCCTAGGCTTAGAAAAGGGGCACAGGTGGATGAGAAGCAAAACAGTCCACTCTCTCTGGAGCTGTTGTCTTGGACTCTGGTCAATTCTGGCTGTTTCCTTTCATGGGCTGACAGTTTGTCCAGGAATAACCTTTCTATCCTACTAATGAAGCACAAGCAAAAATGATGTATGAAATGCACAAAGCATCAATTAAAAAAAGTTACAATAAAATAAAATAAAATTTTTGTTGTAGAGATAAAAAAGAATTTAAAACATATATGATGTATTTTTCAAAAAATATTAAAAATGCTTAAAGAAAAATTAAGTTCTTGATTTAATTTTTTGAAGATATGAGAGAAATATTTTTGGGCTTGGACAGATAAGGTATGTGACATTTGAGAGAACTGCTGGGATGTGTATGTGGATATTGATGGAAAGAGAGAGCTATTAGTCACTGCCCTAGCTCCCTAAGGCTGCAGTTAAGTATACCATGCACTGGGTGGATAATAGCATCAGAAATTCATATTTTTTTCTCCTTGAGGATATACATCTAATGTGGGTGGCAGCTGGTCCTTGTTCTCTTTGAAGCCCTGAGGGGAAAGCTTCTGTTTGTGGCTGGAGATCTTTGGCATCATTTGGCATGAGGCTTTGATATTTACATAGCTGTTTCTCTTTTGTATTTTGTGTCTGCTGATTTTTGTCTCTTCATAGGGCCACTGTCACTGGACTCCTGGCTCAGCTAATCTTCTCTTTGGTCTCATTAAAATTCATTTTTTCATTTGCAAAAACCCAATTTACAAGCAAATTCACATTCACATATTTTCGAGATTAGAATTTTATGATATCTTTTGGGGACCCTTAAGTCTATCACAGTACTCACTTATTACACTATCATGTGCAATGCTTGGGAGAAGCATTAGAAGAGAGAATGCATGAATATAGGATAAAATGTCCTAAACATGTACCTAGGAAAATGAGAAAACTCTTTTTAAATATCTAGAGATATATTCAAATAATAGTAATCTCCTATTAAAAGATTTAGGTGCTAACTTTCTCTGTCACTAACAAGTCCAGAATGTTCTTTGCTGTCTTTATATCTAATATATTAAAAGTGCAGAATTGTAGAAAAACAATAAGAAAAATAGTGCAGAAACATTTGTTCTTTCTGAACCCTTGGTAGATCTCTAAATAAATGCTCAATTTGAGTGTATAAATTAATGTGGGGTAGGTAATTTTGCAAAAGATCACTCAATCCTAAAATTTATACATATATCACCTGGAAATAAGGATTGGAGAGATGACTCATTTGTTAAGATCACTGGCGGCTATGGCAGAGTACCTGGGTTTTGATCCCAGCTCCCATATGACAGCTAAAAACTATTTCTAATTCCAGTTCCAGTGGATCAAATATCCTCTTCTTGCCTCTGTGGATATTGCATGCACATGGTGCACTTACATATGTAACAGGCAAAACAGTCATAAACATAAAACACATGTGTTCTAGTTTGTCTCCCATTGCTATGACAAAACACTCTGACCGACACCAAATTGGGGAGGAAAGGGTTTATTCAGCTTACATCTCTTGGGTCACAGTTCATCACTCGGGGAGCCCAAGGCAAGAACTCAGGGCAGGTACCAGGAGGCAGGAGCTGAAGTACAGGCTATGGAGGAATGCTGTTCACTGGCTTGCTCCCCTGGCTCATGCCCAGCCTGCCTTCTTATACAGTACACAACAACCTGCTCAAGGTGGCACTACTCATTGTGGGCTGGGCCCTCCCACACTGCTTGACAATCAAGACAATACTCCACAGATGTGGCCACAAGCCAATCCAATGGAGCCAATTCCCCAATTGAGGCTCCCTCAACCCAGGTGTGTCAAGTTGACACTAACGCTATCCAGCACAATTGACCCCTTGTGAACTTGACACACAAAACACATCGTTATTAAACCACCACCTTTCCAGTTCTTGTCCCCAAAGTATGATGTTAACATTAATCACAACCTAAGACAGTACAACCTTAAAAGTCCCACAGTCCCTAAAATGTCCAAACGCTTAAAGTCTATTAAAAGTCTCTTAACTGTGGGCTGCTGTAAAATCCAAAACAAGTACTGTCTTATTTCAAAGGGAAAGAATCAGGCACTCTCAAACAAAACCTAAGTCCAGCAAAGTAGCTCAAGGCTGGACACCTGGGATTCACTCACGATATTCTGGGCTCCAAAGGGTCTCGGCAGCTCCCCCTCTCCGACTCTGCCGTCCGTGGCACACTCATCTCGCAGGCCCAGGCCGACTCCATTCTACACCTACCGCTGCTCTTGGTGGTCGTCCCAGGGTACCGGCATCTCCAAAAAGCTGGGGTCGCTACTGAAACTGAGGCAGCACCTTCACCAATGGTCTCTTCTGACCTCTCCTGGTGCAAAGCCTCAGCTTCTCTCCATGACCCCTGCAATCCTGGGGTCTTCACAGCAACCGAGGTGCACTTCCACCAATGGTCTTTCCTGACCTCTCACAGTGCCAAGCCTCGGCTGCTCTCTGTGACCCCCTCAAATTTCAACACCGGAACCATATAGGAGACTCTTNAATTTTTAAAAAAAGGCCATTTGGGGGCTGGAGACGTGGCTTTTGGATTTTTTGGCTTCTTAAAATTGTTATTTTTTTACACCCCGGTGTAATTTTTTTTTCCTTTTCTTACTCAAAAAAAAACCATTTAATCATTATTTTTTTTCCCTTCCCCTTTCTTCTATGTTTAAGGTTTAAACTTTCTAGGGGGATAAAGAAGTATTTAAAAAAAAAAAAAAAAACCTTAAAAACTAAAAAGTATATTTTTGTGTGGTCTTGGAAAAGGGTTGGGGCTGGAGAGAAAAAAATATTAAAACCCCAGGTTTTTCTGCAGTTTAATTTTTTTATGAAAATTATTCCACCAAATTGGATCTAAGTTTTTTAAGTTTTCTGAAAAAATTTGAGTTAGTGTGTTTTAAGTTCCATGAAAATAGGTTTTGTTTTTTTGCTTAAAAAACTTGAAATTGTTTACATCTTGCCACCAATGTTAAAAAGTTTTACTTTAAAACTTTAAAGCAAGGAAAATCTTGATTATTAGTTGGCATATATATATATACATGTATATTATACATATAATATTATATTATATATACTTTTCATTTGAATTTTTTACTGTTTTTTTTTGTTTTCTAGGTGGGGGAGTATTGGATGGGGATAAATTATTTAAAGTGTGGAAAAAAGGAATGGATTTATGGAGGGGATTTAATTTAATATTTTTTGTAGTTTAATCAGGCTGAAGCTTTATTTGTAAACCAATGTCCCTTAATAGAAAAATATTAATTAAAATACATCTTTAGAAAGGGGGTTGAAAACTGGGCTTTTACTTTTTTTTAACTTCTTCCCTTTTTGATAATAATTAATTTTGGAAGGTTTTTTTAAAAGGGTTTTAAAAATTGGGGACCCTTTTTTTTTCTTTAATTTCTAAAGAGTGGATAGGACTTTTATTCAGGCTTAGATAGCAATTATTAAATGTTCAATGAAAAAATTAAATTTAGGGGCTGGGAGAATAGCTGGGCCAGCGGTTGAGAGCCCCCAACCGACTGCTTTCTTGGGCAGAAGGGAAATAAACCCGGGGTTTGATTTTCCCCAGGGGCACCCCCCACCATGTTGGTGGCTAAGAAGCCATCTGTAAAACTCCAAATTTTCCAAGGGGGGGCTCCAGTTCCGGGGGGAGTTCCGGCAAAAACCTCCTCTGACCTCTTGAAGGCCCCCCCAAACGCCACGAACCCATTGGGTTTGTTTTGCACAGTACCCTGCATTGGCCAGACCAGTACATTCATGGCACATTTAACACAAAAATAAAAAATAAAAAAAATAAAATAATAAACAAATAATTTAATTTTTTTCTAAATAATTCCCACATTTTCATCAAATTCAAAAAAATTAACAAACAAACAAACTTTCCCACTATCCTCTCATTTTAGTTGGCTAGGGGAACAACAAAACATTACTTTCTTTTTTTTATTATTACTTTCCTATGGTTGTATGAAATTTTTATTTGCTCCATGTTGTGCAAAGTTTTGCACCAAAGTTGCCACCCCATGTTCTCACAAGAAATATCTGGCCCAGGAGGTCAGAAAGTGGGGTGTGGATCCCTGGAGCTGAAATTTTAAAGGCCAGTTGGTTAGGCTTAAAACAATGGTAAGTTGGGCTGGGGAATACGATTTACCCAGGTTAAGGGCCTTACAGGAGCAACTGGGCACTTTTTCTTTTGGTATTATTTTTATTTTTTTTGAGGCAGTTTCCCCTGTATCCCCCAGGCTGGGCCCTGGAAAAAACTCCACTCTGTTTAGGCCAGGGTTGCCTTGAATTTACAGGGGGAGGATTTCCTTCTTGACTCTGCTTTCTGAGTGCTGGGGATTTTAAAAAAGGGGCATGCACCCCCAGCCCCCACCTTGGCTGGCAAGCTTTGTACTCTTAACCAACTTTTTGGGACAGGTGCCCCATCTCTCTAGCCCAACAACATATCTGAAAGCTTTGGGGAAAGCTACATTTGGAACTCTATTGAATTTTTCAGGGGGAAAAAACATTGGGGGGCCCAGTTATGCTTGGTTAAAAACAATCTAAAACTTGATATGTATTCATAGTATTTTTCTTAGAACTGAAAAAAACAATTCAGAATAAATATTCTTTAGGACCACATTTGATTAAGAATTATTTCGGGGATTAATAGGTACAAAAAAAACTTTTGCCTGATTTGTCAGGCAAGGGCCAAAGGGCTCAGGTTTTAAAAAGAATTTTTACTTTTTTAAAAGTTTGGTATGGGGAATAAGTTAATAAAAAAAGGGGTGTCGTGACGGGGGGAAAGGGAAAACCACTGGGGGGGACTTTTTCCCTTAACAACGTTAATGGTCTTTATTTTGCTTAATTACACCAGCTTCAGAACTTTTAAAAAAGCCCACCCTTTACTATTGTAAACTTTTGGCTTTTCCTAAGATAGAGAGAAATTATCCTTCACGTTCCTATTTCTATCAGTCAATTAAAAAAAGGTTAGTTATATCTGTTTTATAGGAAATTAACCACTGTAACAATTGGCTCAAATTTACAGTCGGAGAATGACATTTCATTTCCATCATTGTTTCTTTAGCCTATAAAGGGAGAGAGTAGGGGAACGTTTTCTCATATCTTGAAAGGGTAAACTTTCATTTTTTTAGGGGGCCCATTATAGGACAGTTAAACCCCCCCAATACATAGTATTCAGAGGAGTGGGTCTTGTGATCAGCACTTTTGCGGTTCGTCTTTCTTTAATGTTCAGATGGGGTCACAGGCCTCTTCTGCTGGCATTTCCCCCAGTCCATCCTGCAACAGTCATTTAACAGTGTTATGTTTTTTTCCAAAGGAATTTTAGATTTGTGATTTTTACCTTGGGGAATTATTTAAAAAATTTCTTTTCTACCCCATTGTTAAAGTTTCAAAATTCTTCACAAAAAATTGAAAAAAAACATTTATCAATAGGATTGGAAAAAAGAGTTTTCCATTTGTATCCAAGAAAGGATACTACCCCACCTCCCACCTTCCTTCTTTTTTTTTTTAGGTTTTTATGGTTTTACCTATTGATTGCCTAAGTTGTATTACACATACCCATAAACAGGGGGCAAAGCCATAAGCTTTCATTAAATTTAAAAACTGTTTTTCACTTGGACTGTTTCTGCTTACTTATCTTTTGGGAAAGGAAAAAAAAAAATTTAAAGCGGTTTTTAGTTCCTTTTCAATTGGGTTCCTACAAGTACAAAAGAAAAGTTGTTATTAAATGTGGCTTGGTTTGTTTTTAAAGTTCAGGGGGGAAAAAAGGTTAAAAATAATAATTTACCTAACAGGGAAAGGGCTCTGGGACATCAGCAAGGGGAAAATTATTTCTTTGGGGGCCTTAGGATACGTTTTTTGGGCTAAAGGGGGGATTCAAAAACCCCCCCTCCCCCCCCCCCCCCCAATTACAAAAGCCCTTTTGGGCTAATACGTGGGGGGAATATTATACAAGAGTAAAGGGCAGGTAAAAGTTTTCCCCTGTTTTCGAAGGTGGGGGTACCTGTGTGAGCATGAAAAATATTATGAGAAGTCACTTGCTAATGTACCGTTGGCCTCTGAAATTGGCAGAGGGGAGGGGGGGGAGGGAAAAGGGAGAAATTATTTTATTTTATATATAAAATAAAATAAACAAACAAAAAACAAAAAAAAATATTTGGGTCTTCCCCCTGTGGGGAGGAACCACAAACGGGGCAGGCTCCTCCATTCCCCAATATTTTTCCACGCTTAACAAACCTCCACAAAGGCCTGGGGGGAAAAATTACTGTGTAACAGTGGCAGCCCAAAGGTGTGTGTTTGTTGTTTGTTTTTGTGTGTATTATAATATAATATATATATATATAATATATATTATAATTACATCAATTTTTTGGGTTGGGCACTCCTTATTCCCAGGCCACTTGGGGGGCGGCAAAGGGAGGGCCAGATGGATCTTCTGTGAGTTTTTTTCACGGCCAAAAACCTGGTCTATCCTTAGTGGGGTAGAGTTCCAGGGGACAAGGCTTGGTGGGGGCTATAGGGGGGAAACAAACCCCTAAAACTCAACAAATGGACACAAAAAATGTTCATAAATTTTTTTCTATTTTCATGATTTTTAAAATTTTTCAATTAATTTTTTATTAATTTTTAAATAAAAAACAACTGGGGGCAAATTCAGAGTTAAAAAATGGGGTTTTCCTTGTGAAATTTTCACCCCCTAGATAAAACCCTTTGTTGACTTTGGACCAAACCTTTTTTATAGGTTTTGGGGGCCCAGTTTTTCCCCAGGGTTAGTAATTTAAGGGGTGGGACTACTAGGGTTTGGGTCTATGAGGTGTTTATTATAATGAGATATTTTGTTTCTAATCCAAGGTTCTCGGGCAGTTTTTAATTTTGAAAGCTATGCTGGTATTTTTTAAAAATGTCTCTTCTGGGGGCGCTGGAGGAAAATGGGGGGGCCCCGCGCCCCCCCCCTAGCGGTTATTTTTAAGAGTGCAGGAACTGATTGCTCTTGCTGAGGACCGGGTTCAATCCCCCAGCTCCCGTTTGGAGGATGGAGAACCGTCTTTTGACTCCAGGTTCCCCCCCCCCAGGGGGGAAAATTAACACATTTTGCCGTCTTCTTGACCTCCGGCGGGGCCATTGCACAAATGGGGCGGTGTGCACAAAACCTAACATTTGCCAGACAGTTAATTTTTTGCAGGACAGGTTCATTTCCTACCATAAATAAATAAATAAAAAAATTTAAAAATAAAATAAATAATAAAAATGTTCTCTTTTTGTTTTGTTTTTTAGGATTTAATCCATTATTTCTTGTCTTCCCAAGTTTTTTGTGTGTTTTTGGTTTGTGTTTGTGTTGTCCCACCTTTATTGATTTGGTTCTACCATCTTTGTTTCCCTGAGATGAAATCTTTTTGAAATCAAAAATTGCATCATGTGATTTTTTTTCTTAAAACGTCATGAAAAATTCTGTTTTTTGTGGGACGATTTTTTTTTTTTTTGTTTTTTTTTTTTTTTTTTGAATTTTTTTTTTTTGAAAAAAAAAAAACGGCTTTTTTGTGGGGGTTCCTTTAATTATCAACGGGGGGGGGAAAAAATTTTCGAAAGGGGGGGGGGACAAATTTTTGGTTCTAAGGAAATTGTTCTGTCTTTTCCCCAGGGGGTTGAGTTTTTTTGGGGCGGTGTTTATCTCCCCCCCTTTTCTAAGGGGTTTTGTTTTTTATGGAACATGAAACTGGTAACTGGTTGTTTTTGTTTCTG
>VZQC01007165.1:146647-171647 GCA_009823505.1 Rhizomys pruinosus | reverse complement strand
TGGCGACTCCTGGCTCCTTCAAGCTTAATCTTTGCTTTGGTTCTCCATTAAAAATTCATTGTTTTCAACATTTTTTGCACAAAACCAACAAAAAAAAAAAAAAAAAAACAAACCCAATTATTACAAGGCAAATTCACTTCCACCATATTTTCGGAAGATCTAGAACTTTTTTATTGATATTTTCTTTTTGGGGTGGGGGACCCTTTAACAGTGGGTCTATCAACAGTTAAGTACTACTTCTTATCCACCCTATCATGTGGCTAAATTTGCTTGGGAGAAGGCACTTAGAAGAGGGCGGAGGGGCATAGGGGAAAAGTAGGGAGGGGGCGGAAAATGGGGCACGCAATTATAGGATAACAAAAAATTTTTATTATTTTAAAAAATTGGTCCTAACCACAACATTTTTGTCTACCTAGGAAAAATTTTTGAGGCAACACGAAAACTCTTTTTTTTCTTTTTTTACCATATTCTAAAGTAGATATATTCCAAATATAGTAATCTCCTATTAAAAAGATTTTAAGGTTGGCTTTTACGGGGTTTAGGTTTTTGGCTAACTTTCTCTTGTTTCACTAAACAAGTCCAGGGAATGTTTTTTGGGGCTCTTTTTTTTTTTTGTCTTTTATATCTAATACTGTCTAAAATAATAATTCAAACGTGCCGGGGGGGTGGAACGGGGAAAAGAATTGGTACGAGAAAAACAACAAATTTAAGAGGCAAAAAAAATTAGTTGGCCGAAAAAAATTAGGAGAAAAAGAAACATTTGTTCTTTCTTGAACCCTTTGGTAATCTCTAAAAACAAAATGCTCAAACTTTGACGTTTTATTAATTTAAAATTTTTTGTTGGGGGTAGGTTTTATCTGGGGTGGGTAGGGTAATTTTGGGCAACAAAAAAAAAAGATCCCAACTCAATTCCTAAAATTTATAACCCATTATTTTAATATTCACCTGGAAAATAAGGGCTTGGGAAATTTTGGAAGATTTTGACTCAATTCTGTTTTTAAAAAAACAAGAATCAAAACTTGGCGGGCTATTGGCAAGGGAGTACCTTGGGCGGGTTTTTGTATCCCAGGCTCCCATTTATGACAGCTACAAAAAAACAATCTACAAAAAACTATTTTATAATTCCAGTTCCATGGATTCAAATCTCCTCTTCTTTGGCCCTGTGGGATTATTGCATTGCACATTGGGCCACCTTAACTATTTGTAAACAGGTGCCACAAAAAACAGGGTTCATAAACATTTATGTTACTTCTAATATTTTTAAAAAAAACCCACATGTGTTCTAGTTTTCTCCATTGCTGTTATGACCCAAAAAACAACTCTGGACCGTGACACCAAATTGGGAGGAAAAGGGTTTTTCAGCTTACCATTTCTCTTGGGTTCACAGTTTTCATCCACTCGGGGGGAGGCCCAAGGCAAGGAGGGAACTCAGGGCAGGAACAATGGAGGCAGGAGCTGAAAGTACGGCTAAAGGTACACAGGCTTTTATATGGGAGGAAAATTTGGCTGGTTTCACTGCTGGGCTCCCCCTGGCTTTCATGCCCAGGTGCCTGGGCCTTTTTCTTTAAAATTTCATACACACAAAAAAAAACCCCCCCTGCTCAAAGGGGGGTTGGCCACTCACTCATTTTTGTGGGGCCTGGGGCCCTCCCCCACCCAAAACTTGGCTTGGACCCACCATAACATTTCAAAGGGGGGGGAACAATTACTTCCCAACAGATGTGGGGCCCAACAAACGGGCCCCAATTCCCCAATTGGGGAGCCAATTCCCCCCAAAAATTGAAGGGGGGGGCTCCCTCAACCCCAGGTTGTTAACTGTTGGGGGACACTTCTAACGGCTATTCCAAGCACCCAATTGACCCTTGTGAAAACTTGACACACACAAAAAAACACATTCGTTTTATTCTAAAAACCACCACCTTTTCCAGTTCTTGTCCCCAAAGTATGATGTTAAAAAAAACATTAATCACAACCTAAAGCACAGGTACAAAACCTTTAAAAAGTACCACAGTCCCTAAAAATGTCCAAAATTGCTTAAACGTCTATATTAAAGTTCTCTTTCTTCAACTGTGGGCGGCTGTTTTTTTTTGTAAAATCCAAAACAAGTAACTGTCTTATTTCAAAGGGAAAAACGAATCAGGCACTTCTCCAAACAAACCTAAGTTTCCAAGCAAACAAAAGTAGGCTCAAGGCTGGACACTGGGCTTCACTCACGATTTATTTCTGGGCGCCCAAAAGGGTTTTGGTGGCTCCACTTCTTTGGCTCTGCCGTCCACAGCACCCACAGCTCAACTCGCAGGCCCATGCCGACTCCATTCCACACCTTTCGCCGGCTGCTGCTGTTGGTGGTTATCCCATGGTCCAGGCATCCTCCAAAAAGCTGGGGTCGCCACTGAAACTTGAGGCAGCACCTTCACCAATGGTCTCTTCTGACCTCTCCTAGTGCCAAGCCTCAGCTTATCTCCATGACCCCTTGCAATCCTGGGGTCTCCACTGCAAACGAGGTGCACTTCCACAAAAAAAAAAGGTCTTTTCCCTAAACCTCTTCATAGTTTTTGCCAAGCCTCCGGCTGGCTCTCTGTGATCCCCTCAAATTTCAAAAACAACCATATAGGAGACTCTTCTTGGCATGTTACCCAAAAGTCTGCTTCTGGCTTGATGGATTGGATGGCTCAGGCCTTTCTTGGATTCTGGAACATAGGTTCTGTGTGCTGACCCTTAAGAAATTCTTCCCAGAAGATTTCACCACAATGATGCTGGTCTCTTGTTACTTACAGCTGATTTTTCAGCCCCATCTAACCAGCATCAATTGTCCCAGTACGACAAAGATTTCACTTCAGGTTCTGGTCTCTTGTTACTTACAGCTGATTCTTCAGCCCCAGCTGACCAGAACCCACAGATTACACAGTCCTGATGATCTCTGCTCCCCTTTGAAAATAGAAACTTCACAAGCCAGGCCTCTTTCTACAACTCCTTCGGCAAAACCGTTCCAAGTTCCACAGCCACGATCCTTAGGCATTCAATGATCTTCCCAGCCCAAAGTTCCAAACGCCTCCACAATCCTTCCCCAAAACACCAAGGTCAGGTCTGTCAGGGCAATACCCCACTCTTCTGGTACCAATTTCTGTTCTAGTTTGTCTTCCATTGCTATGACAAAACACTCTGACCGACACCAACTTGGGGAGGAAAGGGTTTATTCAGCTGACATCTCCTGGGTCACAGTTTATCACTCGGGGAGCCCAAGTCAAGAACTCAGGGCAGGAACCTGGAGGCAGGAGCTGAAGCACAGGCTATGGAGGAATGCTGTTCACTGGCTTTCTCTCCTGGCTCATGCCCAGCCCACCTTCTTATACAGTACACAACAACCTGCTCAGGGTGGCACTACTCATTGTGGGCTGGGCCCTCCCACACTGCTTGACCATCAAGACAATACTCCACTGATGTGGCCACAAGCCAATCCAATGGAGCCAATTCCCCAATTGAGGCTCCCTCAACCCAGGTGTGTCAAGTTGACACTAAAGCTATCCAGCACAACATGTAAATTTAAAAAATTAAAGTAGCTGGAAATATATGTTGAAAATTATTGTTTCTAAATTGATTAAATGAGAATTCTAGTAAGATGTTAACCTTGCAATATATTTTATCTTAAGTCTAAATTGAGTGACTTAGAAAACATGAAGATCAAAAACAGAAATTCAAGCAACTACCTAATTCAAGTACATTAAGATTGTTAATTTTCTTCTAGCTTTGAGCTAAGGATATACCTAAGATATAATGTAGTATGATAGAGTTTGTGTAAAATAATGGTATGTGGGCCCTAGGTTCAATCCATAGTACTGCAGAATAAATGAGGAAAATAACAAGAATTTATCTATACTTTCTGATACTTCTTTCCTGTCATGTTTTTGGACCTGAGGGTAGCAATACATCAATGATAATACATTAGCCAGGTGTGGTTGTGCTAATGGAGCTCTGTAAAATAGGAGCCAGTCTGGTCTACATAGGGAGTTCCAGGCCAGCTGCAGCTAAAGGGAAACCCTGTCTCAGAAACTGAAACAAAACAAAATAAAAAATGATTTTTACAACAGGTGCATAGGATATCATTGTTTGGGTTAGAAATATGTTTTCTTAAAAATATAAAATAAAATATACTGGCCAGACATGGTGGTGCACAACTTTAATCTCAGCACTCAGGAGGCAGAGGCAGGCAGATCTCTGTGAGTTCAAGGCCAGCCTGCTCTACAGAGCAAGCTCCAGGCCAGCTGGGGCTAAAGTGAGACACTGTCTTAAAAATACCCCCCAAAACCTGAAAGAATAATAAAAATAATAAATCATAAATAACTATAATTGAATACCAATAAACTATGTTTGAGAAGAGAGTGAAGGGAGAGCATGCACTCTCTTAGGTTATCATTGTTTATCACTTTGTTCTGAATCATGGTAAATAGTTTCACAGTTTACAGGAAATACAGAAGATGGGAAAAGACATCTAACATTGAATAGAACACAAGTATAAAAGGTATAACCTTTTATAAAGTTGATGAAATATGGATGGAGGAAATTCCTAAGTGCAAACAGCTTGAGCATAATATTATGGAGAGTCAGTAGATCTCTAAGGACTAAGAACAGAAAAAACAAAATAACCTTGATGTTCCTTACTTGCTCTTTTGTAGGAGCTGTAGCAATAGTAACAGAACTACTTTTATATACTGCATAAAGGTGCCTTGAAGAAAATGTTTTTGAAATAATAGAACAGTTGAGTTTATCATTACTAGGCAAAACTTATATGAAGATATGTGAAATGCTTCTTGGATATTATGAGGAAAAGATTACAGAATATTAACAAATATTTAAAAAATGGATGTTTTCTGATTCAAAATAAGTCCTCTGAAATATCACTTGTAGAATAAATGAACAAGCAGTTTTTAAGGAAATAGTGTAAGAATATTGCATATTATTTCTCCAGAAAATTATGTTTTTTATATAAATGATCAGGGTGAACAATAACGATGAGTTTTATATTGTGTCTCTTTGAAATTATATATTTTTTGTCTTTCATTGAAACAAGGGAGAAATTAAAGGACACTTTGGGGAGAAAACTATCCTCTTCAAAGAAAGAAAATAGAGATAGATAATTAATTATGCTTGCTTCTACTTCCTTTTATTTCTTTGAGTTTCTAATTTATTGTTCATGCCTTGTAGAATAATTCATTATTCCTGCCAGAACCAAAACAAAATATAAAAAGCAGTATTTGACAAAATGCAGTTTACATTTTGTAATCTTAACAGAGACAATATAGTAGTGTTCAAATGAGAAAGTTGAAAGTATGTGGAAATGGCAATCTAGGGAAATTGATTTGAGTCAGTCATAAGACAATTGCTTTTCTTCAGCTGCAACTAAAATTGTTTCATAGCTTGCTGGTGGACTTGAACAAATTTGGTGTACATATCTCATCTTCTTACCTCTTGTGGATAATCTTTAGGGACATGGCTGTGTTGGGCTTTTAGAGAAATGAATGTGGACATATGGTGAAAACCTTCTGGATAGAAGAAGACTCATACATTTGCATTTGGGGAGCATGACAAAGCATCTCCAATACATTACTTGACTACAATAAATAAACGCTGTGCTGGATGAAGCATTGGAAAATTCTTTGCAGGATTCCAAAGCAGTGTAAGAGTGTGATTAGATGCTAACATACACACACACACACACACACACACACATATATATATATATATATTTCTTATATGACTTTTAGTCACAAAAAGGAGTGATTCAATTCAAATAACTTTCATACTCATTTTCTAAAACAAATTCACATCTGAATAAATAATACATATACATAACTACAGCATAAAATTGTATCATTAATTTTTCTATGAATATGGATCTAAGTTATAACTCCTAACAAGCAGCATTTCACCTACAACTGTAAATTCTTGTAAGAGACTCTGAAATATATTTATTTTAAGGCAGGTTAAATGACGTTCACTATATTTGTTAACAGGGTAGACAATCTCCCAGTTTGCTTGACTGTAATAGTGTTTTCCTGTTTCTGAGTGCTCCATCCAATTAACAACCTCTTTGATTTTCAAAATGTTCTAGTTTAAACAAAGATTTGTGCAGTCACTCTACTAAAATGCCTAAATACTCAATGTCCCACTGCTTTAGGGATAAGAAAGAATTATTTCTTCCCCAAGCAAAACAGTATATAGTAGTTGCATTTATTACTAGAATCCTGAACTTGAAAAATATATAAATTTGATCCTGTGACTAAAGAAAGCAATAATGCTACTTTTTTTTTTTTTATCTTTTCCAGACAGGGTCTCCCTGTAGTCCCAGCTGTCCCAGAACTCACTCTGTAGACCAGGCTGGCCTTGAACTCACAAAGATCCACCTGCCTCTGCCTCCCAAGTGCTAGGATTAAAGGCGTGCGCCACCACGCCCGGCTGCAATAATGCTACTTTAAATAAGTCTATGTGAATGGTGTGTATGAGTTAGTAATAATAATATGTTAATAGTGCAATGCAAATAGCTATGAAGCATTGGAGAACTGCTATAGCCGTTAAAGGCTCAGGCTCACAACCAAATAAATTGTTCGCACTCATGTACAAACTATGAAGTATAGGTTTAACTTTGTAAAGGATTGTGTATGTCTACATCAGATGGAAGTTTCTTATTTTCATATTTTATATTGAAAAATGCACAGTCAGTTTTCCTTAACTGCTGAGCCACCTCCCTAGTCCCTAAGTTTTTCAAATATATTTTTATTTTATATGTACAAGTGTCTTGTCTGCATGTACCCATCCCATCAAATATCTGTTTGTGCCAGAGAGGGCATTGGATCACCTGGAGTTGGAATTAAGGATGATTGGTAGCCACAATGTGGATGCTGGGAACTGAACTTAGTCCTTTGCAAGAGTGGCCAGTGCTCTTAACCATTGAGCATTGCTTTATTAAACCTCAACCACTCTGCTCTCAGACCATTGCCGAAGAGGGCCAGAAAGATGTGAGAGTCAGGGCTGATGGCTTATCATAGGAAAGGGAGTCTTCCAGGCCTCTGGGACTTTGCTCATATGAACTTAAAGCAATGGTATCAGCCTGCAGAGGACCCATTCATAATCATTTAGACAAAGAGCCAATACAGAATTGTGCAAATGGGCACCAGGCCCCAACCTTAGCAAAAGAACTATTGGCAATTGATTACTCTTAGGTAAGGGCAAATTGATCTTCTTTAAGGGAGTGACACTAGATAAGCTAACTAGACTCCATTGGATGAACTTGCACTGGAAGACTTCTGGGTACATAAATGACTCAATAAGCCTTAATATATATGAAAGAATGCATGAAATCTGGTGGTTAAGGCTATGGAGGGGGGTGCAGATGGGGAAAGGAGTGTAATTATGATTAAGATGTTTTGTATAAAGTGCACAAAATTCAATGAAAATATACATTGAAAAACATATATATCATAAAATATATTAGTAGCTAGCAAAAATATTTTTATGTTAATTGAGCAATTCTTGTCACATTATCAAGTGTCTGCTGTATTTTAAATCATCAGTATATAGCTAAATTATTAAATATCATTCTGATTTAGTTCAGAAAGCAAAGTGTCACCATTTTCCAGTCTTTAATTCATCATTATTCATGAACAATGTACTTTTTATCTTCTTTCCTTGTTTTAAATACTTCAGTTGGAAATAATTTTTAACTTACTATTCCAAACAAGTTCAGAATATAGAGTACTTTTAGTCTGAGACAAACATTGTTTTCTAGGGTTTGTGTGGGAGTCTTTGATGCCCTAGCATTTTCATTCTGTTCAAATGTGCTCAGTCTTGCTACCTATCCAGTCTCAGTTTCGCAGCATGGAAGAAAAATTGGCTTCTACTTCCACACATCTTGGCTTACAGAGGATGAGAAAAATATTGCCATCCACACTGCATTTACACCTCCTGTCAATTTCCAATAAGTGTTTTGTTTTTTTTTTTTTCCCAAGGAGGAAAAAAACAACTTCTTGAACCCACAAAATACACAGAGGGAGAATACATTTGATGTGTTTATCAATCTCTGTTTATGACTGACACACTTGATAGAATCATTTCCATCTATATAAAGATATTAATTTCTTTCTATGAATTTTGAAACATCTTCAATACAAAGTTCTCTGTTTCTAACAAAGTGAGTTAATAATTCCTAATCAATTGTAAAATACTGCATGAATGCTTTAAAGAACACATAAATATCATAAATTAGTCTCAGTTTTTCTGTGCATCATTAAGAATGTTCTCAGTGTGATTAATTAAGGAAAGTAATTCCATATACTTTTCTTTTTCTTTTTCTTTTCTTTTTTTTTTTGTGTCTTTTGAGACAGGGTCTCTCTGTAGACCCAGCTGTCCTGGAACTCACTTTGTAGACCAGGATGGCCTTGAATTCACAGAGATCCACCTGCTTCTGCCTCCCAAGTTCTAGGATTAAAGGCATGTGCCACCATGCTGAGCTTAAAGATGGTTCTTAACTGCCATGAGGGTGCTGGGAATCGAACTTGGGTCCTCTTCAAGAGCAGTCAGCTCTCTTAACTGCTGATCCATCTCTGCAGCCCAAACTTCCATATCTTAAGCAAGTTGGATTTTACTTTTTCAAATGAAATAGAATGAAGATTTTTGTGTTGGGTCCATATTTCAATGATATTGTCAGAAACCAAGGCTCTTCCTGCTTTGTTAAGTTCCAACTGCTGGCTGCTTATGATCTAATTGTTATGTGATTTTTTTATGTTACCAGTCATTATATTCTATTTTTTAAAAATAATTTGGTTATTAGAGAAGTTGAGTTTTGTGGTAAAGTTGAAAAGAAGGTAGCAACATTTCCTATCTTTGTTCTGTTACCATATATAACCTCATATTACTAATATCCCAAGCCAGATTCACATGCTTATTAAAATTCATGAAGCTATATATTATGTCACCTAAAATCCACTGTGTGATTAGGGGATCACTCTTGGGTAATGTATTTTATGAATTTGAACAAATACATAACATTTATTCACCATAAAATATCATTTGGAATAGTTTCTGTAGCCTAAAATTCCCCTGTATCCCTCCCTTTCACCACTAGCAGACACTGATAATTTTATTGCATTTTATTATATCCATAATTTTGCCTTTTCCAACAACCTTGCAGTTGAAATCAAACAGTGTGTAGCCTTTGCAGAGTGAGTTGTTTCATTTGGAAACATGCATTTAAATTTCTTCATATCTTTTTTATGCATTTATAGTACATTTCTTTTTAGCACTGAATAAAAGTTCATTGGATGTGCAATGGTTTATTTATCTGTTCATCTACTAAAAGACATCCTGGTTACTTCCAAATTGTGGCCACTATGTATAAGGCCACTATAAACATCTATAGGATGATTTCCTTGTGGACATATGTTTTCAATGAAAATACCAAGTACCACAGTTTCAAGGCCATAACATGATAAAGCTTTGTTTCTAAAAAGAACAACTGATTTTGTTTCAAAGCCCCTATGCCCTAATGAATGAATCCCTATTGACACACATTCACATTTATCTGATATTGTTAATGTTCTAGATTTTGGCTACTGTAACAAGTTGATAGTGGTGTCTCATGGGGACACATTATGTGGTTGGCTGCAACTATATGTTTATTAAAACTGATGAAGCTATATATTATGTCACCTAAACTCCACCATGTGATTTATTTTGTTGTGAATTATCTTTTAATACATTTGGTACATATTTGAATTTTGTCCTTTTTCCTGTTTTTTTTTGTTTTGTTTTGTTTTTTTTTTGTTTTGTTTTTTTGTTTTTTTGTTTTGAGTGAGTTGAGACAGGGTCTTCCTGAAGTCCAGCTGGCCTGGAATTTGCTCTGCAGAACATGCTGAACTTGATCTAACAGAGATCAGTCTGCCTCTGCCTTCTGCATGCTGGAATTTATTATTATTATTATTATTATTATTATTATTATTATTATTGCTAGTGGCTGTACTGGTATCCTAAATTATTGAATATTAGTAGTTCTTTGTATATTTTAGACAACAGCCCCATATCAGATGTGTCTTGGGTAAATATTTTCTTTCAGTCTGTTAATTATCCTTTAATTGTATGAACAGTTTCTTTTTAACAATGTGATTTTAAAAATTTGACTACATACAGCTTCTCAATTCATTTTTCCATGGATAGTGCCTATGATTTCCACTCTTGCATCATGGCATGGCACACCAACATATTTATACAATTATGCACACACAATAAATTAATAAAATGTAATAAGGTATAATTATGTTTGAGAAATATAAAGGGAGGGATAATGATTTATAAAGAAAGACATATTACTTGTCTTATTTGGCTTGACTCCTAAATCATTTCAGAGTAGTTAGTACAGTGCATATCCCTTCATGGGCGATCAAGAAAAAATGGTAGCTGTGTAATTTTTTGTCTAAAGATAGAGTGTTGTGAGTTTTTACTGCTGATGCCTAAAGATGTACAGGAAGCTAAGGGAATTGGAATTTATGGAGTAAGAATGCAGAGAACAAGAATGTGTACATTCCCTGGATGAACAGCCTCTCTCAAAAGAGCTTACACTGCTAACAGTTTTAACAATAAAAGAGTAAACATAATTCATGGCCATGGAAATTAAAAGCCATATGTAGTGATAATGAATTGCTAATTAGAATATGGGAGATAAAAGATGAGATTTAGTATCTGATGCAGTATTATCTCACCTATGGATGCTGTGTCAGGAGTCTGTTTTGCAGGGTTTCAGCAACACCCTCAATAGGCTGACACAGAATGTTCCATTTAACTGCATCTATGTGAAAATGATGACATTAGAAGCAAGCATCTACTTACATGAGCAATACTGTAAATTTCACAGTAGAGAAATAGGTCCTCATTTTAGTTTCATGAAGCTATTGTTTGCAATTACTGAGATCCAAAGGTATTACATGTACATTAAGTTCGTGAGAATGAAAAAGGGAAATATTGTTAAACATTTATCAAATATACTTCCCCTAGGTAACAAACAGGTTAGGAATTTTGCTGAATGCTTTAAGTTGAGTTATTTCAAAGTATTTCATGGATATTGTGCCCATGAAGTGGTGGACAAGATAGAAGGGATTGTTTTTTTCATAAAGATTAAGTACCAAAGGTAGTCTAGTCTGCAGGGAAAAAAATGAGTTAAGCATCAGCTTTTCTGATTTGTACTGCAACATCTTTTACTTGGTCTTAAGTATACCTGTTTCTCAAGTAAACAGTTTTTAGATATTTTTCCATACATTTTTCATTGTGATGCAGAGTTCAGGTTAATTAATATTTTACTGCATCTGATAATGTATTATATGTTTCAGTACTAGTGGCTTTTCATTTTGATGTTCTTTTGTTCTTGTAATTCCTTTTAAAAATTTGTATTTATTATTTTTTAACTGTATGAGTGTACTGTCTGCATGTAGGTTGGTGCACCTGTGTAGTGTAATGCTGCGGAGGTCAGAAGAGGGCGTCGGATTCCCCTGGAACTGGAGTTAAAGATGATCCTCGGAATCAAACTCTGGTCCTCTGCAAGAGCAGTCGGTGTTCTTAACCACTGAGCCATCTTTCCAGCCCCCAAGTTCTTGTGATTTCATATGCTGTATTTGTCAAGCAATAACATTCTGAGGTGTTTTATAAAAGAAGAATGAAAATTTCCTTTCATCAATTAACAATCCGTTTCAGTTCTAAGGCCCCTTATTTCTACTACAGCATTTCTCAAGGTACCTTATCTTTGATGCACATTTTCCTTGAAAATCTTATTTCCCTGATAATCTGCTTTCCTCTTATATTCATTAGTCAATTATTTATTTGGCATGGCGTGATTCTAGAACATTGGTTTCGTGAGGTTGTTGTTAGGTGGTTAGGGGTACTGCTTTTGTTTTATTTATTTATTTTTTTGCCAGTTTGTCTGTTTTGTTTATAGTAGGTAAATACTTCTGATAAGCATTGCAGAAACACAAAGAAAACTATAGCAAACACACCTTGTGAAGTTTTAAATCAAGAAGCATTAACAGTCAACAAAAGGTGGGCTATGAGCTGGAAGTAGTTGGGACAGAGAAACTAACACTCCTTCTTAGTATACTAAAACAGTAACTAATGTTGTTGAATACTATTTTGGATGATTTTTATATTTTTCTACCCCATTTACCCTCATTTGTACTCTATACATTTCTCTATCCCCTAGCCTCCACCACAGAAAGAATAACAAGTGTTTGAAGAAGCTATTTCATTTCTAGAGTAAATATCAATAAGTACATTGAGGTTCTCAGCTAATGGAACCAAAATATTTACTGTGTGTCTATACTTACAATGGAAAATTCAATAAAAAGACAGATATTGTTTTAGAAGAATCTCTTTACATGTGTGGAATGCAATGATTCACAGCCATAATATAATCAAAACTTCTGCAGCCACAGCTACTAAGAGTTTTGGTTTTTTTAGGCATGTTGTGATATGTCTTATTCTGAACATGTATTACTAACTATCCACACATAGAACAGGAGATACCAAGTTCAGTCTATTATTCATCATTAAAATTCTTTAATATGTTGATACTAAAATTTATGTCTCATATGACTTTCTCATTTTTGAAATAATTATTGCAGAAAAGACAATTGAACATTTTTCTGATAAATATAGAAATATATTCTACAAAAATCATCACATATTATACCCAAGTTATTCAGAAAACTCTATCTCTTGCAATTATTTCATACATCCATTAACTCTGGTGTAATGTTTCCTACTGATCATGCCAATGAATTGCACATTGTAGTAATGAGGACAGATCACCAAAGTAACCAGTAAAAGGCAGCACTGAACCCTCAATCTTCTCAACAACATCCAAGTAGCTTCCCACGTATTGGGATTGCAGATGTGAACCACTGCATCCACCTTTAATTTTCTATTTAGACATAACTGTTATTTATACTTTGGATTATTAATCTCCTTGATAAAATGGCTTTATTGTGTTTATTAAAGGACTTGAGTTGACAGGTACATACATGTCACAGCAAACAATGAATTTAAGGTAAGAGATTAGAGAAATTGCATTTAAAAACTGCTAGTGCATAGGAACATTGCAAATTATGCTATAAACTGTCATATATGCATACATAGTCAGTCATGGTGATGCAAGCCTAGAATCCCAGCACCCAGGAAGATGATCACGAGTTCAAGGCTAGTCAGGGAGAGGTAAGACACACTGTTCGGTAAGTGAGTAGGTAAGAAAAGAAACGAACACACAATGAGCTACAGAAGTGTCACATGATGCAGCACCATAGTTCAGAAAAATCAGAGTGGCCAGAGTTGGATATCAAAAGCTACACAGGAGAGCCAGCATTCAACTTGTGAAATTTGAGGCTAGGGTTCCTTTCACCTTTGTAATAGTCCCTGAGATTAATGATCTGAATAAATATAGATTGAAATTGAATGAAGAATAAATCATCTCAACCACCTTGACTATAACAAAGGCTAATTTGTAACCTAGAAACCATACTAGGAATTCGATGGGCAGAGATTTCCATTGGAAGCTGGGCACCAGGATACTAAAAGGTTGTTTGGAAGTGAGATTCCATGGATAATACAGAGTTAATTGCTACAGAAAACAGCTACCCTTTAGGACTTGGGAAACAACAGGTAAGAGGAAGTCAGCAAACCTAGAAATAAAAGCAAGATCCTACAAAGCTCAGAAACAATGTTTTCCTTAATTTTCATAAGGAACTGTAACAAATGACATACTTGTAACAAAATATAATTAAATACTCCCCATTCCTGTGGTCTGTAGTCTGGTCTGAGTTTGTGCTTCTCATTTTTATCAATTTATTAATACAGCAATTATCTGACTAATAATCCATTTTAATTTGCAAAATATGGTAGGTAGTAAAATCCCACTGAATTATTAGTACTCCTAAGTTCTGGCTATGACAGAATGGTGAAGTACACTCTAAAGCAATATGCAGACGTGGGCTCTTTTTACTGTATTACAAAACTTTATCACATTAATTACAGTGATGATTCACATTCCTGTAAGAAAAATGTAAATTAAATACTCATTTTTAACTATAGCTATGAGATACTATTGTCAGATTTGCATTAAGTTTGTAATTTGCAGGATAACTTTGAATACAATCCCACAGAATGTATAATGCAAGCTTGAACCTCTGGTGAATACAAATCATACTCCAACCCTTCTGTACTTCTCAATATGTTCACTGGTGCATGCTGTGTTTCTGCTTTTTACAAGGACAATCAATCTTGGGCTTTTCAATGTGTCTATTTCCCACATTACGGACTTCTGCAGCAGTAAACTCACACTTTATATCGATATAAAATTCACTTACACTGTAAACAAGGGCTGTTGAGAAGAAAATCATACAAACAGGTACGTCTTCTCAGCACAGATGGTGTTTCCATCTCACTGAGCCAGCTCATGTCAGCACCACAACACTTGCATTTTTAGTTATTGTAGAGGATAAACCTGCTCATTCCTTTAGTGTATAATATCACATTTTGCTAGTCCAAAAAGAAATGATAAAATGCATTGTTACAATCTAACTGATAAAGAACAGATCCTAGAATTCATCAGTGTTAATTTAGTAGTATAACTTTGTAGATAGGCTACATATAAAATGGTTTATAGTATCATTCAATATTAATGCTCACTAGAAATTAGTATTGTGATAAATTTAAAAATTATGAGCAACTTTCAATCCTGTTATTTTGTTCAACACTCAGTAATTCACCATTTCCTGTACATCCTTAAGAAAAATCATCAAGAAATTATTTTTTCAAGTTTTATTAACTTTTTCGATAAGGAGTTTTGGTCAGAAAAATAGTGTTTCTTATTTGAATATATAGGAATTAACCTGTACTTTAAAATACTTTTACAGACTAACAAGTATCCCATACATTTGTTTTATTAGAGAAGTTTAATAAACCTTTGGTTATATTGTATTAATTCTCAAAATACATGTTATTTAGATACTAAATATGTGTCTCTCTTACAAACTGTCCTGTAGCTGTTCAATACTTCAGTGATTCACTGAAAGGACTAGCACTCATTATAAAATCACACTTATAGTTAAGCCTTATTACAGGCAAGAATACAACACAAAATTCAGGGTGAAACACACATCACTTCCACAAAGATAGAACAAAACAAGCCTTCTTGCCACCATGTGTAGGGACTGAATGAGATGTCTTTTCATCTACCTACAAATGGTAAAGGTATTGCTAAGGTACCCAAGCCACAGACAGTCTACCTGAGGCTTTGAATGAAAGATGAGCTGTGGTACAAATTACAAACCCTGTACCAGAAACACAAAATGAAAATTTGGGGTTCTAACTTTAAACATGATAACACAGTTCATTTTGGACTACTGCTAATATTTTGTAAGGCATCACTTCCAAATAACTATGAAAACATTTCAGCAGTTTAGCTTTCAGCGTCCCATCAGAGGCTACAATGATGTTTACAGGGATGAATAAGAATTGAATAACATAGTTCTGTTCTGTTAATGATTTTCTTTACAGTGCACAAAACACTTGTGGTTATAGAACCAGCGAATCAGAGCAGTATTTTAAAGCTCAGTAAAAGTAGGTTCAGATTCCGTTCTATTAATCACTAAATAAAAGCAGCTTATTTCATCAAGTGACTTAAAGTGTATGTTTCTATTCAGAGTCTCTGTGTTATCATCAAGGAACTACTAATTTCCTTTCCCTCCACTGCCACTCTAAGTGTTCCAGTGACTTTTTGTCATTGTCATAAGATTACAGCTGCTCCAACATCAGAACCTCACTCAGTAACACCCTAAAGCAAGAAGGGATGAAAAATTCCTCCCTGTGCATCTTCCTTTCTTATAATGAGAATTTTAACACAAAGAACAAAGAAATAAAAGATTTATTATCACATTTCTCTGCATTTTACTTTAAAGGCTGAGTCACTTTTATATTTGGCAATTGCTGCTAATGATTGTTAATCAGTGTGATTTTACTACAATTAGTTTTAGAAAACTGAATTCCCCTGTATCTGTTCTTACCTTTCATGAGTAACTTTCTAAGGAGACTCTGAACAGCAACATGTATCAGATAAAGAAACAGTGTTGAATGGGTGGATGTGCATAGGATTTTTACTGAAACTCTTGTAGCTGCATCAGATGCTTACTTTAGTCAATCACATTTATAATATTGAATTTTCTGATCATGTTAGTAATTAAACATGACACCAAGTTTTAAGTAAACCCCATGAAGAACGTTCTCAAAATACAACCTCACTGTAGATTGTGGAGTAATTTTGCCCCCGAATTCTTTCTTTTTATCTCTCTTTTAGAAAGAACAAAGATTTAAAATTTGAACATAATCTATGGCTATAATTTTTGCAACATTTTCATCCTTCCCAGTCCCCATCTAACTCCTTCCACTTTCCCTAACGCCCATGTAATTTCTTGTCTACTTCCTTGATAATTATTGTCACAAATGCATCTATTTAAAGATATATGTACAGATATAATATACTGTGTCCATTTGGTGGTATACCTGTGTTTAGAAGGAGTTAGATCATCTCTCAAGGACCTAGTCCTGGAGGAAACTAATTCTCCCACTGTTAACATACACTTGCAACTCTTCCATTTGAGGTGGCACTCCTTGAGATGTCTCCCATCCACCTTTGTCTGTCAACTGGTTTGGATATTGTATGCAGGTCTGTTAAACTACCATACCATAGAGATTTCACTGGTGTAACTTCCCTATCATGTTGAGCATGCTTTAAATAACAGTAGGTGTTCTGCCCTTCTGTCTCTTACATTCTTTCTGCCTCCCTCCTATGTGAAATTCCTTGAAACTTGGGTGTAGAGATTGCATTGTAGATGTTTCATTTAGGGCTTGACACCTTAAAGACACTTATTCTCTGCATTGGATCATTTGTGGAACTTAATTGTCTCCATCTGTTGCAAAAAAAAGAAGCTTCTTTGATGAGTAGTGAGAGGTACACTTATACTGTTCTCTTAAGTTCACATCTTTCTGCCTTATCTTAATAAAAACATCATGCACTTTCAAATTCTGTATATGCATAAGGTGCTTTGACTCTCTGAAACAGATGCCACCTTAGGTAATGGTGAAGTTACTTGCCAGAAATAGGTTTATTGGCCAAGCACAGATAATTCCCTGCTACTAACCTACATAATTCTGCATCTTTCCAAATGCTGTTGAAATGCTGCTCTTATAGTATGTTTATCTATTTTCTGTAGATTTTGTTTTATTCTTTGTTTCATTTATTATAAGTATACTTTTTGAGAATGTGACTAAATTGAATTATTTCCAAGTGTCCAGGGAATTTATAATGTTCATCAAAAATGAAATAAAAATGGTTCAATGTTTTTAACACTTTCAACACCATTTACCATTTTCTACCTTCTGTTTCTACAACTAAATCCATATTATAAAAACTTTTAAATCTATTCATTCAACTTTATTTTCAATGTTTAGGATTAGCCACAAGAAGAAGCAAAATAAGTATGCTTATTGCCAGTATATGAATCTGTAACCCTATAATTCCAGTATGAATCCACTACACTTAAACTGTAGATATGGAATCAGATATGTCTGGTGCTTTTTCACCATCTCGTCCCTTCTGCTACTACATGTGTAGTATGTGCAGGCCACTGCTCTGGTGCATACCTCTATTGTCTTGTGTCTAAAAGCTTATAGATGGAACAAGATCAGTTAACTAAGATTGCTAATCTAGGAAACTAAAATATATCTTTAAAGCATCTTACTTAATTTTGATTTGTTGGAAACTAATTTTGTGCTTTTTAAACTACTATTTTAATTTTTTTAGAAAATATGCTTGTGTATGTTTTTATTCCCATCCATTCCTGTCCTCTCAAATATATAAAAAAAATACTTAAAAATAAACCAATTTTCCAAATTAGTATTTTGAAAGTCTAAAGTCATTCATCAAACTCAACATTTATATGTAGAAACACCTAAGTAAAGCCACACAGCCACCATATGACTAGTGACTACATAAATAAAGGTAAACTGATATGTGAAATTCTAGACAAAGAAATCAGCCTCTTAAATAAAAGGAGGATTTTCAAGGGCCCAGATTCTATCTACTACTGTTAAGGAATGAATTGTGATGTCTTCCCTGTATTCTTTCAACTGCAGACACTTTAATTCCCAATTCCTCATAATGTGTCTATTTGTAGATAGGACCCTCAAAGTGGTAATTAAGTGGAAATGAGGACACAGGGGTCGGCTTGAGTAAAATTATACCCCTGCCTTATGAAAAAGGGAAAAGAATAAATAGAGACACCAGAGGTTTGCATAAACTGAGGAAAAACAAAGTGTACAGTCAGTGAGAAAGTGGCACAAGCCAGTCAGGTGAGAGGACTCTTGAATTTGAAGTCGTATTCTACAGAACTGCAAGAAGAAATGTGGTTCTTCAGTCCACAAAGTTGGTCACATTTGTTATGGCAGCCCTAGTCAAATAATTCGATTACCATATTCTAAACTAATTTTGATGATTACCACCACCTGCATTCTTCCCATTAAGATGAAAAACCATTACTGAGATTTGTCAGCTTTATTCAAGAACAACTCATTTATCTCCATTCTGCTTCATGTATAAATAGATCAGATGTAAGGAAGTTCTCTATTTTGGCATTGCAATTTGTAGTCATAATGAAATACCCAATACAAATTTTTTAAAAATGATATATTAGCTGAATGTCATTTTTTTCATTTCTACAAAAACTTAGAAAAAAAAACAAGAATTAGAGGCGATTATTATTAATGATTCAAGTAATTTAAAACCATACAATAGTACCTTGTTTTTTGCCTCATTTTATGATTTTATCAAAAGTAATTGCTATACCTGAAGACATTTTCCAAAGCTGTATTTGCTACTGTATAGATAAATTGTTGTTATATTTTACAGTACCTTGGGAAAACATGAAAGTTTTGTATCAACAGTTTATATATAGCCAATTACAGTAAATTCCATTCTCTAACATTTCAATCCAACTCAGTTATTAACTAAACAGATAAGAGTCTTGATAAATCTCATAGTGTTATAATTTTGAAATACACACTACTCAACTGTAATTAATAATTGATGTAACATAAAAGCTGAAACCATGTTCTAAGTAGAGAAACAAGTCTGTAAAGTGGAAGAAATAATTGGATTTTACTTGTCACCAAAATAATATCCCCTAGGACTCCACATGTCTGACTCCTACATGATTTCTTCAATTGTATTTCTCCTTAAGGATCTTCAATAAGGTCTGTTGCAAACATCACACCACCAGGGCCATACAGTTCATCTTTCTAAATAACAAAATAATTCAGCAAATAAAATCTTATAAAAGGTTACAAATACAGAAGAGAAAAAAAACTCCAAGAGAATAGTATCTTTATAGGACATTTAATTTATAAGCTAAAATATCTTGTCCTGTGTGGGTTCAATATAGCAAACTCAATATTGAAACTGGCAAGGTAGAAAAACTCGGTCATTTTGTCATTGAAATAATTGCTTACTCTATTTTCTTTTTGCTAAGCTGCCCTAAAAACAGCACAGACCAAGTCACAAAATAATATCTTTATTATCTGTGCTGGATAGCTTTAGTGTCAACTTGACACACCTGGGTTGAGGGAGCCTCAGTTGGGTAATTGGCTCCATTGGATTGGCCTTTGGCCACATCTGTGGAGTATTGTCTTGATGGTTGAGCAGTGTGGGAGGGCCCAGCCCACAACGAGTGGTGCCACTCTGGGCAGGTTGCCATGTACAGTATAAGACAGCAGGCTGGGCATGAGCCAGGGGAGCATGCCAGTGAACAGCATTCCTCCATAGCCTGTGCTTCAGCTCCTGCCTCCAGGTTCCTGCCCTAAGTTCCTGCCTTGGGCTCCCCAAGTGATGAACTGTGACCCAGGAGATATAAGCTGAATAAACCCTTTCCTCCCCAAGTTGGTGTCGGTCAGAGTGTTTTGTCACAGCAATGGAAGACAAACTAGAACAGAAATTGGTACCAGAGAGTGGGGTATTGCTGCGACAGACCTGACCTTGGTGTTTTGGGGAAGGATTGTGGAGGCGTTTGGAACTTTGGGCTGGGAAGATCATTGAATGCCTAAAGATTGTTGCTGTGGAGCTTGGAGCAGTTTTGCTGAAGGAGTTGTAGAAGATGGAGGCCTGGCTTGTGAAGTTTCTAGTTTCAAAGGAGAGCAGAGATCATCAGGACTGTGTAATCTGTGGGTTCTGGTCAGCTGGGGCTGTGGAGAATCAGCTGTAAGTAACAAGAGACCAGAACCTGAAGTGAAACTTTTGTGGTACTGGGGCAATTGATGCTGGTTAGCTGGGGCTGAAAAATCAGCTGTAAGTAACAAGAGACCAGCATCACTGAGGTGAAATCTTCTGGGGAGAATATCTTCAAGGTCAGCACACAGAAGCTGTGACCCAGAAAGGGCCTGAGCCTCCATCTCGAGCCAGAAGCCGGACTTGGTAACGTGTAAGAGTCTCCTATATGGTTCCGGTGTTGAAATTTGAGGGGGTCACAGAGAGCAGCCGAGGCTTGGCACTGTGAGAGGTCAGGAAAGACCATTGGTGGAAGTGCACCTCGGTTGCTGTGAAGACCCCAGGATTGCAGGGGTCATGGAGAGAAGCTGAGGCTTTGCACCAGGAGAGGTCAGAAGAGACCATTGGTGAAGGTGCTGCCTCAGTTTCAGTAGCGACCCCAGCTTTTTGGAGATGCCGGTACCCTGGGACGACCACCAAGAGCAGCGGTAGGTGTAGAATGGAGTCGGCCTGGGCCTGCGAGATGAGTGTGCCACGGACGGCAGAGTCGGAGAGGGGGAGCTGCCGAGACCCTTTGGAGCCCAGAAGATCGTGAGTGAATCCCAGGTGTCCAGCCTTGAACTACTTTGCTGGACTTAGGTTTTGTTTGAGTGTGCCTGATTCTTCCCTTTGAAATAAGACAGTATTGTTTTGGATTTTACAGCAGCCCACAGTTAAGAGACTTTTAATAGACTGTGAAACTTTAAGTATTTGGACATTTTTAAGGACTGTGGGGCTTTTAAGGTTGTACTGTCTTAGGTCGTGATTAATGTTAACATCATACTTTGGAGATAAGAACTGGAAAGGTGGTGGTTTAATAGTGATGTGTTTTGTGTGTCAAGTTGACAAGGGGTCTATTGTGCTGGATAGCTTTAGTGTCAATTTGACACACCTGGGTTGAGGGACCCTCAGTTGGGGAATTGGCTCCATTGGATTGGCCTGTGGCCACATCTGTGTAGTATTGTCTTGATGGTTGAGCAGTGTGGGAGGGCCCAGCCCACAATGAGTGGTGCCATTCTGGGCAGGTTGTTGTGTACCATATAAGAAGGCAGGCTGGGCATGGGCCAGGGGAGCAAGCCAGTGAACAGCATTCCTGCATGGCCTGTGCTTCAGCTCCTACCTCCAGGTTCCTGCCCTGAATTTCTGCCTTGGGCTCCCCAAGTGATGAACTGTGACCCAGGAGATGTAAGCTGAATAAACCCTTTCCTCCCCAAGTTGGTGTTGGTCAGAGTGTTTTGTCACAGCAATGGAAGACAAACTATAACATTATCTTACTGCTTTAGATGCTGAGTCTGGATCAGGTGCTAGAAGGATCCACCTTAGGTCTAGACTTTCCATTGTTACTTCCCATCCTTTCTATGTCCTACCAAATCATAATGCCTTCTCTTCATTCTTATCTGTGTCCATTATATTCCTATTGTAGAGAAGCATCAGTCATGATGTCATTAGGGGCCACCTTAAAGACCTAATTTTGACTGAATTCCCCCAACCCCAAACAGTACATTTCTACTTACACTCTCATTCTGGTAATACAGAGGGTTAGAGTTTCAACATAAAATGAAGTTTTAATGATTTGATAGACCAATTTCCTTTTTTTCTTTTTAAATTTATTATTATTAAACTATTTCCATACATAGTACATCATTTATCAATGGAATTTAGGATCACACCCCTTTCCATGCACCAACCACACCTGAAGTATTTTAAAGATATTTTTTAAGAATAAAAGGCTCCATTTCTTTACTTAAAATTGTACACTAAGAGATTATCTCAAGTTTTACAATATTCTAAATGTATATCTGTGTAGTACCAGAGAAAATATTCACTAATTCCAGAGTGAAAAAATGCTGTCTAAAAATATGAACCCTTGTGCAACACTTAGCAATAGACACTGTGTGAAGTGACACATCGAATTAAGCAGTCATGGTGAACCCTTGACCCTTCTTATCAGTTCCCTGGAGCAATAACAGATTTCAAAGTTTAAAAAAATCTATCTGAATAGTAATTCTCGAAGTTTTCCTTTACAGTATATTTCTGTATCTCTCCTCTTCCCTCCATATTTTGAATTACTTAAATCTAGGATTCAAAGTCACCTTCTCAATTCTCTGCTTTGCCATTTATTCATATTAATAGTAATTCGTGATGAATTAAATGCTTATAAGCTTCAAGATCTTGTGTAAGTTTGAGGAATAACTCAGTACTCTCTACTTTTAAGAAATCAATGTCTAATAGACAATAAAAAGTAGAATAAAGACAATATAAAGTTGATGTGCTAAATAGAAAATGTTGGCTTAGAGAATCTGAACATCTCTGGCTTGAAGCCTTAAATGAAAATTTCATTTATATTGCTAATAAAAGGAGAAGAGGTTTCACTTTGCATAAAAATGTAATGATGTGAAAAAATAACTGTGGGGTTTGGGGAAAATAAGGATTAGATTCGAGGGAATAGGATGGAGATATAGAATACATTGCTTAGAATAAACAGTAGTCAGGCATAACTGCCTTGTATGATCAAAGAAGAGGATTTGGACTATAAATAATAGAATGACTTTGGGGAAGGTGGCTAGAGAGGAAGACAGCCAAAGCTCTGTGTTCCTGAGAGTTGCTTGACTCTAATTTCAGCTACTTCCAAATACAAAAGAATGTCTGTATGGCCTAGAAAATGTTTGCATATCAAAGTTTCTTTTATTTATTTTTATTGAATTTTTATTTGCATATAGTACAGTTTGATGGTATTTAGATCCCAGCCCCTAGCCATACCTCCTTCTAATTTCCCCTCCCGCTGTTGAGTATATATATATATATATATCTATATATATATATATATATATATGGTGTGGTGAGTCTGATTTGTGTCCACAAGTGTCCTTCAGTGTATGTCCATCCACTGAGCTCACACCGAACCCCACTCTTGTAAGATATTGTATTTTCCCCTCCCAGCAGATGAACTTTGGCTGTTTATTTTATTAATTTTGGACATACTAGTATTTCAAAACACTTGAAACATAAGAAAGGAAAGGACTAGTGAAGTAGCTCAGTGGTAAAATACACAATGCTCTCTACTCTATTTGTACCCAGACACACACACACACACACACACACACACACATGAGATAGATGGTGATGATAGATAGATAGATAGATAGATAGATAGATAGATAGATAGATAGGTAGATAGATAGATAGATAGATAGATAGATAAAGGAAAAGAGAGAACAGGGTTATGGGGGTTTTATTTATCTTTTGAGTTTAATATTCTTACATTTTGTTCGTAAAAAAAACAAAGGAAAATTGTTACATCAAAAATGGTTCACTGCCGGGTGTGGGGGCACACGCCTTTAATCCTAATACTTCTGAGTTCAAAGCCAGCCTGGTCTACAGAGTGAGTTCCAGTTCAGCTGAGGGGTACAGGGAGACCCTTTCTCGAAAAGACCAAAAAATGGTTCAGGTTTTATATAATAAAATATTATATGCACAAAAGATTATAAAACATTCAAAGTCAAAAAAATAGTTCCTATAATGTCAGGTGTGGTGGCTTATGCCTCTAAGCCCAGGACTCCACAGACAGAAGTGGGTAGATCTTTACAAGACTACTTGGGTCGGCCTGGTCTACATAGTGAGTTAAAGGCAGCTGGGGCTACAGGAAACCCCATACCAAAAGACTGAAAATATATTAAAATTAAAAAAAAAAACTAAAACATTCACAGCTAAATCAAAATTGTGCCACTTTTGCTTCAAATTTACTGGCTTGGCATTGGAAAATTGGTTTTGGTTTTAGTTATCCACCAATTTGATCCTACTATGCTTTTTTGACAGTATACAGGCTATGTCTGTTTGACTTTAATAAGCCATTCAGCTGCAAATTGAGTATGAAAATGACTGTAGTGACATTAATCATTCAGACAATGAAAAACGTATCCTGAAGGGTTTATGTCAAGTAATATGAACCCATTCAAAGATACACACTGAACAAATATATGTCAAAATACTAGTGTAGCCTGAGGATGCAAACAGTATTAAGAAAGGGTGGTGGCTTCTAGAAGCATTTGGTAGTCTGCTAGTGAAGACAGTCATATAAATTTTATTATACTATAGTGAGCTAAGTCTTGAAGTACCCTGTCCAATCATATTACTTATGAATTACTTGTTGCTTTATTATACTTGCTTTTTGTCTTGTCTTTTGTATATGTGGTGTTTCTCTCTTGCCATTGTGTTAGCATATACTTAGAAAGTGTTGCTGTCCATTTAAAAACAGGGGAAATAATTTAGCAATGTATCAAAACCTGAAACTAAAGCACATTAGAATGATTGGATATAGAAGGTTATTGCTTACAGCTGAAACATTACAGAAAGAATTCTGGGATACTGAATTTACCTCTATATGAATCACTACAATGCAAGACCTAAAATAGGTGGATTTTTGAGCTTTGGAAAATCTGAAAATAGTATAAAATTTTTTCATGTTTTAATGTGCACAGACTGATGTTTGTGCAAATTCTTTTCTCTGTTAGAAAGCTATTCCTCATCTTTTGCATGTGATGTCTTTCTCCTAACATGAAGCCTACTCCCCATTCTTCTCTCCAAGTTCATTTAGATCCTGCTGTTTCTACTCCATTACCT
>VZQC01007165.1:121647-141647 GCA_009823505.1 Rhizomys pruinosus | reverse complement strand
TGTGAAGAGAGCTGCAATAAACATTGCTGTACATGTATCTCTGTGGTACGAAGAGACTGATGGATATATTCCCAGAAGTGGTATGGCAGGGTCAGGTGGTAGGGTCATTTTGAGTCTTTTAAGGGTTCTCCATACTGTTTTACATAGTGGTTGTACAAGCTTGCATTCCCACCGGCAGTGGATGAGTGTTCCCATTTCCCCACAGCCCCTCGAGAATTTAGTATCATTTGTTTTCTTGATCCTTGCCAGCCTTATCGGGGTGAGATAATATCTTAAAGTGGTTTTAATTTGCATTTCCTTGATTATTTGTGATGTTGAACACTTTTTAAGATGTTTCTCATCCATCTCTATTTCCTCAGTTGTGAAGTCTCTGCTCAGCTCTTTACTCCATCTTTTGAGTGAGTTATTTGTTTTCTTACCTCTTTGTTTTTTGAATAGTTTATATATTCTGGAATTTAATGCTCTATCAGATGTATCAGTAGTGAAGGTTTCCACCCACTCTGTGGGTTTTCTCTTCACTTCCCTGTTTCTTTTGCTGTACAGAAACTTTTGAGTTTAATAAGGTCCCATTTGTCAATTGTTGACCTTATTTCCTGAGCAGCTGCTGTCTGATTTAGAAAGTTTTTTCCTACACCTATGTCTTGTAAGTTGCTACCAACTTTTTTCTTCTATCACCTTCAGAGTTTTGGGTTTCACACTGAGGTCTTTGATCCATTTGGAGTTGATTTTTGTACAGGGTGAGAGGTAGGGGTTTAATTTTATTTTTCTACAAGTGGTGATTCAGTTTTGCCAAGATGATTTGCTGAAGATGCTGTCTTTCCTCCATTGAGACTTTTTGGCCCCCTTGTCAAATATGAGGTGGCTGAAATTGTATGTGCTCAAGTTTGGATTTTCAGTTTTGTTTCATTGGTCTACAGGTCTATTTTTATGCCAGTACCAGGTTGCTTTTTATGACTATAGCCCTGTAATATAGTTTGATGTCTGGTATAGAATCCCCCCTGTATTGCTCTTTTCAATCAGGGTTGCTTTGGCTATTCGGGGTCTTTTCTTGTTCCATATGAATTTAAGAATTTTTTTTCCAAGCCTGTGAAGAATGACCTTGGGATTTTAATTGAGATTGTTTTGAATCTGTATATTAATTTAGGTAGAATGGACATTTTTACTATATTAATTTTTCCAATCCATGAGCATGGGAGGTCTTTCCATCTTCTGATGTCTTCTACAATCTCCTTCTTCAGGAGCTTATAATTTTTGTAGTACAGATTTTGTTGTCTTTGGTTAGGTTTATTCCCAGGTATTTCATTGTTTTTGAGGCTATTGTGAGTGGGAAGGACTCCTTGTATTCCTTCTTCAGTTGCTTGTTGGTGTAAAGAAAGGCTACTGGTTTTTCTAGGTTAATTTTGTATCCCATCACATTACTGAAATTTTAATAATTTCTAGGAGTTTTCTGGTGGAGTTTTTAGCATCTCTTAGGTAAAGTATCATATCGTCTGCAAAAAGGGATAGTTTGACTTCCTCTTTTCCTATTAGTATTCCTTTAATTGCCTTTTCCTGTCTTATTGCCCTAGCCAGTGTTTCAAGCACTATATTGAAGGGGAGTGGTGACAAAGGGCAGCCTTGTCGGGTTCTTACCCTTGTGGAGTCTCCTTCTAACTTTTCTCCATTTAGGATGATGCTGGCTGTGGGTTTCTTATATATGGCTTTGATTATCATGAGGAATGGTCCATTCCAATTCCCTCTAATACTTTAATCATGAAGGGATGCTGGATTTTGTCAAAGGCCTTTTCTGCATCAATTGATATGATGGTTTGGTTTTTGTCCTTCAGTCCATTTATGTGTTTTATGATGTTTACTGATTCTCTTTTTTTGTAATTATTCTGCACTTATTTATTTATTTATTTTAATAAAAGGTAATAAGTACTGAATACAAGCATCCTTCAGTAAAACCAATTTGCCAGTAGCTATGCCCAAACTTTTACAGGCCCCATTGTCCAGCTGGAGGAGCTAATATGTACTATCATATTGATCAAATAAGAGTCCAGTCTATATTGCTGTAATTTCTCAATTCACCCCAATCACAGCCCTTACATTCTACCATGTCCCCTCTTCCGTAGATTGTTCCCTAGGCTTTAGAAAAGGGACACAAGTGGGTGAGAAGCAAAGCAGTCTACTTTCTCTGGAGCTGTCATTTTGGACTCTGATCAGTTCAGGCTGTTTCCTTTCATGGGTTGGCAGTTTATCCATGAATAATCTTTTATTCCTACTGATGAAGCACAAGCAATTAGATATACAGGCATTTAAACAGTACTAAGTATTATGGTACGTTATGTTGGTATAGACACAGATGTTTGTATGGTATGCTAATCCATGGACTATAGCTTTTCTTTTTTTTTTTTTAAGTTTTATTTTTTTTTATTTTTGTATGTGTATGAATGTATTGTCTGCATGCAGGTCCGTGCACCCGTGTCGTGCAATGCCATGGAGGTCAGAAGAGGGTCTCGGATTCCCCTGGAACTGGAGTTCTCCTGGAATTGGAGTTACAGACGGTTCTTAGCCGCCATGTGGGTGCTGGGGATCGAACCCGGGTCATCTGCAAGAGCGCTGACAAGGTCTTACTGTGGCTTGTAACATCTCCTAATCACTAGAGGACTTAAGCTTGTGGCATCAGGTGTGANCGTGCACCCGTGTCGTGCAATGCCGTGGAGGTCAGAAGAGGGTCTCGGATTCCCCTGGAACTGGAGTTCTCCTGGAATTGGAGTTACAGACGGTTCTTAGCCGCCATGTGGGTGCTGGGGATCGAACCCGGGTCCTCTGCAAGAGCGCTGACAAGGTCTTACTGTGGCTTGTAACATCTCCTAATCACTAGAGGACTTAAGCTTGTGGCATCAGGTGTGAATTATTCCTCCAAGAAGAGAGCTAATAGCCAATTAGATTTGGGATATACAGACATTTGACTGCCACTGTTGCACAGTATTTCCAGGCAGGTGAGGTGTGGCTGATGCTGACAGAGGAGTCTTGCTTGACTCAAGGAGACCGATATTTGCTTTATTGATTTAGTGGCCTTTGGTAACACTCTCTGGCATTCCAGAAGCCAACTGTATACTTGCAAGTGTGGTCTCAATATATCTTTCCCATGCTTACACCAGGTCTTCAACAGCAAGGCCTTACCATCTCTCTTCTTGCAGGTATGCCAGTTTGCTGTCAAAAAGGAAAGGGGAACACTCATCCACTGCTGCTGGGAATGCAAACTTGTACAACCACTATGGAGAGCAGTATGGAGAACCCTTTAAAGACTCAAAATGAGCCTACCACCTGACCCAGCTTCTGGGACTATATCCACCAGACTCTTCATACCACAGAGATACATAAACAGCCATGTTTATTGCAGCTCTCTTCACAATAGAGAAGAGCTGGAACCAACTGAAATGCCCCTCAACTGACGAGTGGATAGAGAAAATGTGGCACATCTACACAATGGAGTTCTATGCAGCAGTAATGAAAGATGACATCATGAAATTTGAAGGTAAAAGGATGGAACTGGAAGAAATTATCTTAAGTGAAGTAACACAGTCCCAGTAAAACAAACAATGAACAATATCCCTCATCTGTGGATGCTAGTGCCAATAACCCAGTTGTAAATATTCCTTGTGGGGAGTGATGCATGTTGGAAAGAACAACAACAACAGAAAAGACTGCAACAAAGAACTGACTGAAACAGTGAATTTGGTAGGGTGGGAGGGTTAGGAGGGGGGCACGGGTCTACATTAGATTAATGTATAGTTGATTGATGTGAGTTTAACAGGTATGCAAATTTGCCCAAACTTTGTCTACATATTATATGCTATTCTAGGTCTTAGTAAAATTAAAAATGTCTATATTAAACAACATTGGTTAAAAGGTTTTTCCCGGGTGTGGTGGCATACGCCTTTAATCCTAGCACTTGGGAGGCAGAGGCAGGCGGATCTTTGTGAGTTCAAGGCCGGCCTGGTCTACAGAGCGAGTTCAAGGACAGCTGGGGCTACAGGGAGACCCTGTCTCAAAAAGACCAAAAAAAATAAATGAAAGGTTTTTTATTTATTTATTTTTAAATAATATTTTTATTGATGTTTTATGTATTACATACATAATTTTTCATTTCTGTTCAGGATTATTTCCCTATCCCTTCCCACCACCCCGCCCCAATACATCCCAGGTCATGTACTCTATCATAACTATCCTGCACCTTTCTCTCAGTCTTTTTTTATGTTTAGGAACTCACATTTCCCTCCATTAATTTCATGTTATTCTAAAATATGGGTACATACTCTCCACCCATACATAGTAATTACAGATCCTGAAAATAATTGATGGGAGGATTCTAGAGCCCATTGAGGGATTCACATTATGATAACATAGTTGCTTACAGATAAACCAGAAATATAACCATACTGTCATTCAGCTTGCCTTTTGTCTGTGGGATTTGGTGTTAGCATCCACAAATGACGGAAACCATTCTCCATTTGTCATTCTGGGACTGTGTCACTTTACTCAGCATAATGGCTTAGAGCTGCATTCATTTACCTGCAAAATTCATAATGCCATCCTTCTTTACTGCTGTATAGTACTCCATTGTGTAGATGTACCACATTTTTGTCATCCTCTCATCTGTTGAGGGGCATATGGGTTGGTTCCAGCTCTTCACTATTGTGAAGAGAGCTGCAATAAACATGGATGTGCATATATCTTTCCGGTAGGATGAGTACAGTGTTGGTTAAAAGGTTTTAATAAAACAAGGTAATACATTTAAACTAATTGGAAATATAAATTGTATTCCACATCTGCTTCACTTATAATTTGTATAACAACATCTTTGAGGTTAATGGATACAAATATTCTCTACAATGTTTGTGTTATACAGTATCAACTTGCAACTTTTTCTTCTACCTGTAGGATAATTTAACTAAAGGATTTAAGTTGGCTTCCCAAATTAACAACATACAGTCAATGATAAACAGCTTAATGCAGAAAAGTTGGCCCAGCTAAACATTAAAAGGAAGAAAAGCCTCAGACTGCTACGGACATCAAACATCTCAGTGGATCCTAATTGTAACAACTATTTATAATGTGCCCTAATGAACTTTACCTTTCAGGTGCCGCAAAGTTTTAATATGAGAGACTTCCTTACCTCCTTTTCATAGAACAAAGAAAAACGTGATGGTAAAGAAGTCATTCCTTAACTGTAAACTAGAGCTGATTATCATAGAGGTAATCTCTTATAAAAGCGATTTAGATGCCTTCTTTAATTTACTGATAGTGATAGGAACTGTGAAGGGATAATTCCCTATTCAGAGCCAAATATAATACTAAAATCTATATAAGCTGGGTAATTAAGCAAAATATATTAATACAGGAGTACTCTGTTATCAGAAATGGATTATTCAGCCAAGAAGATGTTGGCTAGGGGATCCAAGCCCCCCTAAAGTTATTTACTGGTTTTCATATGTTGAACCATCCCTGTATCTCTGGTATGAATCCAACTTGATCATGGTCAATGATCTTTTTGATGTGGGTCTGTATAATATTTGTGAGTATTTTGCTGAGAATTTTTGCATCTGAGTTCATTAATGAGATGGGTCTGTAGTTCTCTTTTTTGGTTGCATCCTTGCTTGATTTTAGTATTAGAGTGATGCTGGCTTCATATAAGGAATTTGGGAGATTTCTCTCTGCTTGTATCCTTCTGAACAGTTTTAGTAATAATGGTTGTAAGTCCTCTTTAAATGTTTTATAGAATTCTGCTGTGAAACCATCTGGACCTGGGCTGTTTTTAGTTGGGAGGTGTCTTATTACATTGTCAATTTCTTCATATACTATGGGTCTGTTTAAGCTGTCAATCTCCTCTTGGTTTAGCTTTGGTGATTCCCCAGATTAGAGATATTCATCCATTTCTCCTAGGTTTTCAAATTTAGTAGAGTATAAGTTTTTGAAGTATTCCTGTATGATTGTTTGGATATTTTCACTGTCTGTAGTGATATTTTCCCTTTCATCCCGAATTCTATTGATTTGGAGTTGTTCTTTCTTTCTTTTGGTTAACCTGGAGTTTGTCTATCTTGTTTATTCTCTCAAAGAAATAACTTTCGGATTCGTTGATATCTTTTTTTTTTTGTATTGCTTTCTTTGTTTTTATTTCATTGATTTCTGCCCTGCTTTTTGTTATTTCTTCCTTGTCTGTTGCGTTTAGGGTTTATTTGTGGTTGTCTTTCCAGTGTTTTTTAGCTGCATGTATTAGCGTCAATTTATCTGTGGTATTTCTGTTTTTTTTTTTTTTTTTTTTTTTTTTTTTGCCACTGAGGTATAAACTTCCCTCTTAGGACTGCTTTTTTGTTTTTTTTGTTTGTTGTACGTATTGTCATTTAGTTCAGAATGCTTTTATTTCTTTCTTATTTCCTTCTTGACCCATTCCATTATTCGGAGTGTGTTTTTATTATCTCTCCATATGTTATGTAGGTACAGGGCTTATCCTGGTGTTGGTATTGAGCTTTATTCACTATGTGGTCTGATAGAATGCATGGAAATTTTCCATTTTTTGTATTGTTTTTTTTCTGAGTCCCAAGTATGGTGGTCATTTTGGAGACATGTCCATGGGGTGCTGAGTAGAAAGTATATTCCTCTAGGTGTTGGGTGGAATATTCAGAAGATGTCTGTGAGGTCCATTTTCTTTATTGTATTGTTCAGTTCAAATTTCTCTCTGTTTATTCTTTGTCCAGTTGATCTGTCCGAAGGATTGAGTGGGGTATTGAAGTCCCCTACTATGAGTGTGCTAGGGTTAAACTGTGCCTTGAGGTCCTGTAGAGTTGTATTTACAAATGCTGGTGAACCAGAGTTTGGGCTAGCACCAAATTCTATATGTAAGTCAAGCCTAATGCTACTATATATAACTTGAAGTTTATGTCTCTATTTTCCAAGTTCTAAGATTTATGAGAATCAATCCTCTCTTTGGAAAGTACATTAAAATCACATCAAAGTTTCTGATAGTAAAAAAATAGAGAAATGTCATCTGGTTTAGCAATATCGATTTCAGGTATCTATCCAAAACAATTAAATTAAAAATATCAAAGGGACATTTAATTATTTTGTTTTTGTGATATTATTCACAATAGCCAAGATATAGAATCAACTCACAGGACTGAGATTAGATGAAAGGAGAATACAAATGTGTTAGGTTGATGATTTTTATAGTTGATTTTCTGTGTTGATGGTAATGAAGCATTAAACACAATATGCAGGCCTGGAATAAAGCAGAGAAAACAAAAATGTCCAGTGGTGGCTGGGAGGAAAAGAAAGAGACTTGATGTTCAATGAAGTTTGGATTACCCAGTGTGGATAAGGTTTAGAGATATACAGTAGAACAGAGGACTTGTTATTAACAGTGCTCTGTTGTTACCTTACAATACCAATGAGAGTATCATGTTGAATCTTCTCACAAGAACAGCAATAGAGTATATGAACAGAGATACAAGGAGACAACAAATCAATGGATATAGCTATTAATTTAATTAGTTGTGATTATGGTGTGTATATTTTATTAAGCTCATCAAAACATATTTAAAATGTGAAATCTATCTATATCTATATTATTTCTATTTATCTATTTATATCTATCTATCTATCTATCTATCTATCCTCATTATATGTCAAGAAGGCAGAAAAAGGTAAAAACAAAACAAAACAAAACAAAACAAAACCCAAACATTAGAAATGACTATTGTAGCTTACTAAATATAATGGCATATTAATCACATTTTATGTGAAAATTTTTTAAATTAAAACTATTTTCCTGAAATATTGTTAGCAGAAATCACAAAATTAGTGTTTTCTTCTTATGGGCAAATTATATAAGTGGATTCAAACAAATGTCAAAAAGTTGATCCAAATTCCTTTAGTAACTATGGAATAGATGCTTACATATTTCCACACTGGGGTAGAAGTGTGATCGTTCTTAGCAAATGAAGAAGCAGAATAATATAAGATTAAACCTAGGGCTGGAGGGATGCGGTTAAGAGTGCTGACCTCTTACAGAGGACCCGGGTTCGATCCCCAGCACCCACATGGCGGCCGAGAACCATCTGAAACTCCAATTTCCAGGAGAACTCCAGTTCCAGGGGAATCCGAGACCCTCTTCTGACCTCCGGCGGCACTGCATGAACGGGTGCACAAACTGCATGCAGACAGTACATTCATCAACATACAGAAATAAAAAAAAAAGATTAAAATCTAAAATTTAGCCTCAGAGAAATAAAATTCATAATTACTATTTACTGAAGAAATTTGTACTCATTTAAAAAGTAGAAACTATTAATAGTGCTAAATAGAATAAAATGACTGAAAAATAAATTAAGTAAAAATAATACGCAAAGTTTAGTCTTGTATGATAGTAATTTTGAAAGTAATTTTTCAAATGAATAACACACATAATGAAGAAAAATCAGTTAAAAACTAAAAAGATGCTGTATAATTTGATTGGAACTAATGAAATGCATTTATACTTCTTAATTATTAGTACTTTAATGTAATGCATAATATCAATATTTTAAATACTTGAAATGGCCAGTCCTTAGGAAAATGGAATGTAATCGAATGAGATTTGTTTTAATCCCAAGTTTTGCTTTGCTCTTTCTTGCTTTTTAAATTTATGATGATAAAGGTTTGATATTCCCTTCTCCAAATCATCAGGCTATCTACCTTTAACTAGGTCCAGTATTCACACTAGACTTCAAAAATATTTTTAAAGGGCTGGGCAGATGGTTCATTGGAGTGCTTAAAAGCACTGGCTGCGCTTTCGCGCCGGGACCAGAAGGTCCGGGGCTAGTGGTCCGCACCTTGGTGCGGGCCACGGGGTAGTTACCTGGCCAAGCATCTGCCGCCTCTGCCACAGGTAGAGGGTCGTGGGGGGGACCAGTCCTATGTCTTTCTTTCGTGCCGGGACCAGAGGTCTGGGGCTAGTGGTCTGCACCTTGGTGCGGGCCCCAGGGTAGTTACCTGGGCAAGCATCTGCTGCCTCTGCCGGCAGGTAGGGGGGTCGTGGGCGGGACCGTCCTACGTCTTTCTTTCCTGCGCTGGACCAGAGGGTCGGGGGCTAGTGGTCTGGCACCTTGGTGTTGGGGGGCGGGTAGGGTAGTTACCTGGCTGGCAAGCATCTGCCCTCTGCCGCCGGTAGGGGTCGTGGGGGAGACTGTGTCCTACGTCTTTCTTTCGCACACACGGACCTAGGGTCAGGTCTAGCGGTACTGCACCTTGGTGTGGGCCGAGGGGAGTGGTAGTTTACTTGGGACACGTCTGCCGTCTCTGCCGCAGGTAGGGGTGGCATGGGCGGGACCGTCCTACCTCTTTTTTCATTGCCAGGCACCAGAGGTTCCAGGGCTAGTGGACTGCACCTTTGTGCGGCTGCTGGGGTGTGGGCTAGTTCAATGCATATACCACCCCCAAGCCCTGAGTGGTGATAATCCAAGTGGACTTTTTTCTTGGAGAACCTTTCAGAGCAAAAGAAGAAGAGACTGTTTACAAAATTGAAAACTAGCCAAGTCAATTTACCTCCATAAACACGGAGGAAGGAAAGGGGGGTGGGGGAAGACAACATTTAAGGGAGGAAAGTAAAACCCATCCCCTTACCATAGTGAAAAGGTGAAGGTATTTTGTGATCTGAAACCAAGGGAAGCCCACATGCCAGGAACACGAGAGCAAGGGGATCCAACATGGAAAGGCACAGGAATAATCCTGACTCAAGCGCTACCAAACTCAGTAGGAGATAGTTACCATGGGAACACCTTGGAGGAGACCCAATGGAACCAGATCTTAGAGGATAATTGCAGACTATGCAGAGAAATTAAAGAACATAAAGAGAATCAGCAAACCTAAAGAGAGAATTTTTATACTATCAAAATTTACTCAGAAAAAATATAGGATACAAAAGCACAAAGACAAGAAAAAAACAAAGGAACGAATTGACAAACTCCAGAAAGAACTAGAGGGAGACAAAAAATAAAGAATTACAGAGAACTAAAGATAGAGAATTAAAAACTCAAAAGGACCTAGAGGGAAACAAAGACAAACTTCAGAAAGGGAACTGAAGGAACAGACCAAAAAACTCCACAAAGCCTGAGGGAGAAAAACAAGCTCCGGAAAGGAAGTAGAAACACTGGGAAAAAGGAAGCCAACCAACAACGAAGTAAGGAACACCAAGAAGAGATTGAGGAAGCACCAAGCTAAGAGATGAGAAGGCTCAAGAAGGAATGGAAGGTACTAAAGAACACAGGGATGAAACGAAAAAGGAAATTTTAAAAGAAACCCAACAACAAAATTCAATATATAAGAAGAAAGAAAAGGAAAAGCCTCAGAAGTAGGAAATGGAGGAAGCAGAACAAAGGAAATCAGACCTGGAAGATAACCACAGAGCAACAAAGAAGCTCACAATCAAACATTTAGCAAAATTTAAAAATACAACAAAAGTGGAACAACCAAGGAATAGGGCACTGATGATAAAGAACAAGACCTCCGCATCATAGGAATAGACGAAAGAAAAGAATCCCAAGAAAATAGTATTGATAGAATTTTACAAATACATAATAACATTCCCAAACTAAAAATAGACAAACCATACAAATACAAGAAGCACATAGGACCCCCAAAATAGACAATATCAGAAGAGAAAAACCCCACGCCGATATCATAGTTAAAATGCTAGTTGCCCGATCAACGGACAAATTCTGGAGCTAACAAAAGTAAAAAAACAAGTCCACATGCATGTATACAAGGGAAAAACCCATCAGAATCACAATGGACTTTTTCTCACTCAAACCCCATGGAAGCAAGAGGAACATGGAGCAATGCATTCCCCATGCTAAAGGACTACGATCTGCCAAAACCCAGAATAGTTTACTCAGAAAAAATGTCGATTATATTGAAGGAGAGAAGAAAAATCTTCCATGACAATAAACAAGATGATGGAATACCTATCTGGAAAACCAACTCTCATAAAATACTTGAAGCAAGTCAAAGGGGCCAGAAGAGAGGTAGCAACAATCACCTCAAACCAAATGGAAAGAAACTAAATAAAAACAACCGTAGGAGCAAAATCAGAGGCTAGTCCAAATGGATAATAAAGTGAAAGGAAGCAACAATCATCTTTCAATTATAACCTTAAAAATTAATGGCTAAACTCCCCAATCAAAAGGCTAGACTGGGAGAATGGATTAGGAAAACAAACCCATCTATATGCCTGTCTACAAGAAAACCATTCACTCTCAAGGATAGGCACAACTTAAGGTGGAGGGATGGAAGAGAGTATTTCAAGCAAACTGGTAGCAAAAAGAAAGCAGGGTGTGGCTATTCTAATATCAGACAATAGACTCAAAGCAAAAGAAATTCAAACAGAGAAGAAGAGCATCATTACATCTTTATTAAAGGAAAAAATAATGATGAAGATTTCACAATCATAAACATATATGCAACAAACACCGGTGACAAACTTTATAAGACAATTATTCAGGATATTTTCCGGCAGCCAGATTAACCCTAGCACACTAAATACTAGGGGACTTCAATTACCCAATTTAAGCCCTAGACGATCAACAGGACAACAGGGATAATAAAGAGGGAGACATCTGAACTAAACTTATATGTAGGCTAAGCAATGCTACAAAATATAATTCCTGATGACTATGTATCACGAGGCGGGAGAAGTAGTAATTAGATATTAGAGTATTACGTATATGGATAAAAATAATCAATAATCGACAAAACTCTTAATGATAGGTGCAAACGATAGATAAACATTCAAGGATATATATACATCCGGGAGATTGAGGAGTGGACAGAGCTAATGCGTTAGTACCTTAATTGCATAGTTGTCGATAAATTCATATGAACCTGTAGGGGTGATAAAAATGATAGTATGTCATAACCACTTTCTAAATATACACTGCAAAGAAGTTGCTGTGGACACGCGCAGCGTGAATTATTCACATAAGTAGATCTGTATCCTAGATTCTATAATGTTTTTATTAGTAATAGAAGAGTGTAACAATATACAGAGAAGTATAGGCAAAATTGACACCACGGTAATAACATCCAATTGGCCTCACAGACATCTACAGATATTGTCACCCAAACACCAGAGAATACACTTCTACTCAGCACCTCATGGTAACATTCTCCAAAAGTAGACCACTATATGGGACACAGCAAACCCTTCAAACAAATATAAATAAAATTTGAAATAATACCTATGCATCCATCAGTACTTCACGTGCAATAAAAATATATCAACACGCCAGAATAAACCCTACAACTACAGGAACACCATGGAGGACTGGAAAAACACATCCTCTGAATAAATGAGTGGTCAAGGAAGAATAAAGGAAAAAACTATAAAATAATTTCTGGAAAACTGAATGACAAGGATAAAACAACACAAGCAAAAATCTTGGGACACTTTAAAAGCCCTCTAAGAGGGAGTTAGTTAGCTCTAAGTGCCTACATTAAAAAAAAAAAAAAACAAAAAAACAGTGAAAGCTACAACGTCGAGATGTATCTAACATCTGAAATACTAAAAATACTTGAGAGACAAAACAATGACCTAAATGGAGCAGACAGAGAAATAACCAAAAATTACAGAGCCACAGATCATGAACATGAAGCAAAGTAAAGTACAAAAATACAATGAATCCAAAAGTTAGTTCTTTGAAGAATAACAAAGATAGAACCGATCTCTAGCTCAGTTTAACAAAAAGGAGGGAAACAACTTCAATCAATAGTAATCTGTAATGACAGGGGAAATATCACAAAAGAAACATGAAAAAGTCCAGACAATTATACAGGGACTAACTTCAAAACCTTATATTTTCTACTAAGTTGAAAACCAAACTAGAAGAAATGGATGAATAATCTGAAATCCTGGGAATCCCCAGCTCACAAGAGAAGTCGACAGTCTACAGACAATAGTCAGAAACAAATATCAAGTGTAATAAGTAGCCTCCAACCACAAAAATTGGCCCAGGCACTAGATGGTTTCACTCAGAATTCTATATATTTCGAAAAGACATTACAACCATTACACTTAAATTGTTCAGAATGGGATAGAAACGGGGGACTCTCTCCAAATCCTTCTATGAAGCCAGAATTACCGTACTACCAACCAGGAACGATTACAACAAAGGGAACTCATAGACCCATCTTATGAACACGGAGTGCCAAAGATTCTAAAAACAGGATTCTGGCAACACACGCCATACGAAACACTCAAGAAATATCATCCAATGACCAAGTGGAGTTCATAGCAGGATATGTAGGTGATGGTTCAACATAACAAATCACTAAACCTTCATCCCACCAAAATATCAATGGATTGAAGGACAAAAAAACCTACACATATCTCAATTGCTGCAGAGAAAGCTTAATAGAACCAAAATATCCAAGCATCTTAGATAAAGTCCTGGACGGATGGTCTGCGGGACATATCATCAATGTAATAAAGCCATATAAAAGAACCAGATCGCCTAGAATGGGGAAAGACAAAGTATCCCCTTAAAAGGTAGTAATTCGGTAAGGCTGCCCCTGTCACACTCCTTTTCAATATAGTGTTGGAAACCCTTGCAGGGCATATAGGCAGAAAAGAAATTAAGAGAGTTCTAATTGGAAATAAGAGGAGGTCACGCTATCCTGTTTGCTGAGAGATTGTTTCTAACCTAAGGGATGCTAAGAACTCACACCAGAATCTCATAGAAACGATTAAGAGCTTTGGTATAATGGCAGGATACAAAATACAATCTATGAAAATCAGTAGCCTTTCTTTAACTACTGCATTACAACAGCAAACAGAAGAAGACTACAAGGAGACCTTGTCCACTCACATAGCTCAAAGAAGTATGAATACAGGAAAAATACCACATAGGAACCACATCCAGGAACTGTGCATCTCATACACACAAAAATAACTGTAAAAAAAAAAAATTAAAAAAAAAGAAAATCAAAAAAGAAAAAACAAAACCTTCCCCATGCCATAAGAAGAGTTTGGGAAAAATAAATAGTAGAAAATGTCCATTACCGACAAACTATGTACAGAATTTAATGCCATTCCCAATCAAATCCCAAGAATTTCTTCACAAGCTTGGAAAAAACAAATCCTCAGTTTCATTGTGGAAAAACAAAAGACCGAATAAGCACAAAGCAACACTGAGTGAAAAAGAGCATACAGCAGGGGGATCATATACCAGCATCAAACTATACTACAGGGCCTATAGTCATAAAAACAGCCTGGTTACTGGCACAAAAACAGACCTCATTGACCAAATGGACTAATAACTGATATATAAACCTTGAGCTCATAAATTTCAGCCACCTCATATTCTGGGACAAGGGGCACAGAAGACACAGAGGAAAAAGCAGCATCTCAGCAAGTGTGCCTGGCAAAATGGATCACCACTTTGTAGAAACAGAATAATTAAACCCTACTCTAAATATCACCGTACAAAGTCAACTTCAGATTGGAACCATCAAGACTCATGTGTGAACAACCCAAACACTCTGGCAGGTGCTAGAAGAGAAAACTTGGCCGAGGAAGACTACAAGACATAGGGTAAAGAAAAAGACTTCCTAATACAGGACAGCAGCTGCAGCAAGAAACAAAATCTACATATGACAAATGTGGATCTCCTCTCACTCAAAGCTTCTGTACTAAAAGAAACAATTAAAGGACGTGAAGAGAGAAAACCCAGGTGGGAGGACCTTCACTGCAGGACCCCGACTGACAAGGCATATCTCCCAGGAGTAGTACAAAGCTACTCCAAGAACACAGGAAGAAGAACACAATGAAACACTCAAAGATGGAGCAAAGATCTAACATAGAGACTTCAAAGGAGAAACTAAGATGGCTGAGAACATCCTTAAGAGTGTCATTCTTATCCAATAGGACCTGAAAATTCCATCCTAATAAATAAGCTAACCACTTGGAAGCTATCACCTCTAAAGAAGACGGGCTAGGCATCAGAAACAACAGAACTACAAGTGCTGGAGGGTTGTGGAGAAAGGGGAAAACACTCATTCCATTTGCTAGTTGGAATGTAAACTGGCTACAGCCACTATGGAAAGCAGTGTGGAGAACCTTAGAAGACTCAAATGAGCCTTCCATTTGACTACAGTCATACCACTCTCCGGTATATACCACAAAAGACACATCTTCTGCAAAGATACATGCACAGCTATGTTTATTGCAGCTCTGTTCACATAGCAAAAAGCTGGAACCAGCCAGGTGCCCCTCAACTGACGAGTGGATAGGGAAAATGTGGTACATGTATAATGGAGTTCTATGAAGCGGTAAAGAGGGACAACATCATGAACTTTGAGGTAAATAGATGGAGCTGGAAGAATATGTTAAGTGAAGTAACACAGTCCTCCGAAAAACAAACGACCAATTTGTGTCCCTCATATGTGGATGCTAGTACCAATAACCCGATATAAATATTTCTCGTGGAGAGGGATGCATGTAAAAGAACAACATGAAAGACTGCATCGAAAATGGACCGAATGGTGAATTGGGAAGGGTGGGAGGGGGAGGGGACAGGTGTATATTCGATTAATGCATATTAATTGACGTGAGTTCAAAAAGTGCCCAGTTTTGCCTAGACACTGTTACAGGATACACTGGTGTTTAGGATTTAGTAAAAGTAAATATATAGATATATTAGATATAGAGAAGACTTAGATATTAAAAACGGTAATGCATCCGAGTTAAAGATAAATCACTGGTGTCCACCTTTTTTTTACATATATATGTAGAGCCAATAACTGGAATTGACATAAAAATGTTCTCTATAGTTTCTCTGTTTTGATACAGTATCACCTTTGATAGCATTCTCTTTAATAGATAATAATAATTAAGTTTGCTCCCCAAGTTAATATATAGAGCAAACCAAACAGTAGATAAAGTTTTGATGAAATCTGATGCCTGATTCACCCTATAGTTATGTATAATACAGCTATCTTCTGGAGACTCATGGGTTAAAAAAGGGGGGGGTAGACTAGACATGAAACCTTCTCATCAAAAACCTTGCAATTCAATTCTTAAAACTAACTATGGGAAAAGATTGTGTGTTTCAACAGGACAAAATGTCACCAAACTAATGGAATGAGAAAGAAAAGTAGCAGCTTTCATTGAGTAGGATGTACCAGAAAGTGCAACTGAAAGTTGACCCATCTGAACATCGAAAGGAAGAAAAGCCTCAGATTGCCATAAACATCGAACCCCTCTGTGGCCCCTAAATTAACAACTATTTTGAATGATTCCTAAGAACTACCTTCTAGTGCTTGCAAAGTTTTGTATATGAGAGATTTCTGCCTCCCCCGAACAAGGAGTAAACTATGACGATGATGAGGTTGCTCTCTCAACTGTAAATTGGAGACACTACTTATAGAGATAATCTCTTAAAAATGGTAAAATTGCCTTCTTTAATTGACTAATGAAATAAGAGTGGAAAGAGAGGATTTTCTCTGTTCAGAACAAATATATACTAAAGTCCTTAAACTATGCGCTTAAGCAAAATATATCAATACAGGAGCTCTGACATCAGTAATGGTTATTCCACCAGGGATGATGTTGGCAGGGGATCGTAAGGCCCCACAAAAGGTAAAGGCTCCTTGCCTTAAACTGGACCTGCAAGAAGAGAGGCGATAGCCCCTGCTGTGAAGACCTGACTTAACATGGGAGGATGTATGGAGACCACACATGAAAGTGTAAGATGGCCTCTGGAACACCAGAGAGTGTTCCAAAGGCCACTAAGCAATGGAAGCAAATAGGTTCCTTGAGTCAAGCAAGACTCAAGATCAACACCAGCTACACCTCACCTCCTGGAAATACTGTGCAGCAGAGGCAGCCATATGCCTGTATATCAAACTCTAATTGGCTATTGGCTCTCTCCTTGGAGGAATAACCAGGCTGATGCCACAAGCTTACATCCTCTACAGGTTAGGAGATGTTATAAGCCACAGTAAGACCCTGTCATATTAACAGGAAAAAATGTTATTCATGGATCAACATTCATCATTAAACATATGTGTCTATGCCAAAATAAACCTGCATACATTAATGCTGTTTAATTGCCTATATATCTAATTTGCTTGTGCTTCATTAGTAGGATCGAAAGGTTATTCCTGGACAAACTGTCAGCCAATGAAAGGAAACAGCCAGAATTGACCAGAGTCCAAGACAACAGCTCCAGAGAGAGTGGACTGTGTCTGCTTCTCATCCACCTGTGCCCCTTTTCTAGCCCAGGGAAAATCTGCGGAAGAGGGGGCGTGGTAGATGTAAGGGCTGCGATTGGGGTGAATGGTGAAACTACAGCATGTACGTCTGACCTCATTTGATTAACCTGATTGAACTAACAACCCCTCACTCCCCTGCTGGAAGGTGGGGCTGTGGGGGTTGGGCACAACAGCCTGCAATTTGTTTTACATGAAGGATGCTTGTACTCATGGATTAATCACTAATAGCTAAAAAATGGAAAAAAAAAATGAGAGAATATCAGGCAGTCATGGCAGATGCATGATCTCGGTTGGGGTTGGGGGTGGGGGGGAGGAAGGAAAAATATGCCTGAACTGAAATTGGAAAATGATGTATGAAAGCACATGTTTTACATAATTCAAAATGTGTCTATGCTAAAGTAATCCTTATAACTATTAGTGGCTGCTTAAATACCTATATATCTAATTGTTGTCTTCATAAGTAGGATCGAAAGGTTTTCCTGGACAAACTGTCAGCCCTGAAATGAAACAGCCAGAATTGACAGAGTCCAAGTCAACAGCTCCAGAGAGAGTGGACTGTTTACCTCTCATCCACCTGTGCCCCTTTTTCTAAGCCTAGGGAACAACCTGGCGAAGGGGCGCTGGTAGAATGTAAGGGCTGCGATTAGGGTGAATGGTGAAACTACAGGCAATGTAGTCTGGACACTCATTTGATCAACTTGATTGAACAAACACGTGTCACCCCCACACTGGATGGTGGGCCTGTAGGTGTTTTTGGGCACAACAGCTGCAGATAGGTTTTGCATGAAGGATGCGTGTACTAATGGATTACACTTATGCTAAAAATGTAAAAAAAAAAATGAGAAGAAAGATGCAGGACAGTTATGGCAGAATGCATGCATCTGGGATGGGGTGGGGGTGGGGGAGGGAAAGGGAAATAAGCTGAACTGAATTGGAAAAAAATGCACAAAGCATCAATAAAAATATGTTAAAAAATAAAAAATAAAAAATAAATAAAAAAATAAAGCACTGGCTGCACTTGCTGAAAACTTGGGATCATTTCTTGGCACCAACATGGTGGCTAACAACCATCTAAAATTCCAGTTCCAAAGGATCTAACTCCCTCTGGTGGCTTCCACTGGGCATTATACATATTGACGCTCTTACATATATGCACACAGAACACTGAAAAGGACAAAGTAAATAAAATACCAATTTAAAATAATTTAAAGTTTGACAATTTGGTGTTTCATCTGCACATTAATTTTAAATATTATATCAGCTATTTGCCCGTTATCATAATTATGGTATGTTGTAAGTGTATGTTACCAATATTTCAGTTATTAAAATAAAATACCGTAAATTCAAAATGTCCATTATTTCCTGTCTAGTGAATACTAATGATAGAAATGGAGTTCGATATTGCATGAGCCTCTGATGCCCATAATAATAAAGAAGCAATCTACTCAAATGGTGTACTCATGCACACAAACATATAACAATAACTACATTTATTATGGAAAACAAAATTTACTATGATTTTATACAATCAGGTTCTAAAAGGAAGCATATTATCATATTTTAAATTTTTATTATTTTTATTATTATTTATTTGGGATAGAAGATCCCTAATAAATTGATGTGAACAACTACCCTGTTTAATTGCATGAGTCTTCTTTTAGTTATTTAATTTTGTTCCAAATAAACAGTTGAGAGAGGTCATAAGAATCTAAAGCTTTTTGTTAACTTATGTGATTAAACAGTTAACCAGTGGCCATGAGTATCTATATAAAATTCACACTTGAAATTACATATTAAAAAATATTTAGCTTATTAGAACCATAAATAAGGCTGTGGATTGGATATAAATTATAATGTTCTAAAAATTTATATATGAAGAGTAATATTGGTATTATTTTTCTGTTTTGTATTAATGATGTATGATTCATTCAGTATAGAACTAATTGAATTACACAGATTTGTCTACAATTCAGAGTAACAAATAGAATGAAGCTAGGCTATCTCAATATATATTAAATGCAATATATCTTAAAAAACCATATATATGAATTTTAATGAGCAACAGAAGACAAGAGGGATACAAAAATATTCACCCATTCAAAGCCATATATTAAAGGGTGAGAACAAATGGCATTTGGGTAATCAATAGTAGAATAATGTAAAAGGAGAAAAGCAGTAAGAATGAAGAATAGAGAGTTTATTCCTTTTTAGAGAAAGAGACCATGATCCTTGGAATCAGTAATAATATTTACACAAACTGGTAGTGATTGGTTTTTAAAATCGAGTCATCAGAATCATTAACAGTGGGAGTTTATTTTTTTAAAGTAATATTTGAGAAGTTAGATAGGTTTAGCTTCACTCTGTATTGTATATAAACCTTGAAACATCACTGATAACTCAGTATGTACCATTTGTATGTTTTTATTTATGCTAGAAATGGACCAAAATTAAAATTGGTGAAGCCTTGTAAGGTGACATGAATACATCTGCTTTCACTTTCTCAACATTTCTTCTACATTTTTTAGTCCAGGGATGTTCATGTCACTAGCAGGAATATTTTTGTGCATGAATTCAGTTTTGAAGAATATTTCAGAACACTGTGAGCTACCATGATAGTATGGAACTTTTATTATATTTAAGTGTAGAAAACTGGAGTAAGAAATTTGAATCTTATGCTTTTTTGTATTGATGCTTTGTGTATTTCGTACATC
>VZQC01007165.1:104880-120330 GCA_009823505.1 Rhizomys pruinosus | reverse complement strand
AGTGGTTAGATGTTATAATCCACAGTACGACCCTGTCATCTTTAAACAGGGGGGGAAATGGTAATCCATGGATTAACAGCATCCAAACATGTTCTATGCTAAAGTAACCTACATAAACTATTAGTGCTGCTTAAATACCTATATATCTAATGCTGTTTCTTCATAGTAGGATCAAGTTATTCCTGGACAAACATATCCCATGGGCAAACTGATCAGGCCAAAAAACAGCCAGAATTGACCAGAGGTCCAAGTCAACAGCTCCAAGAGAGTGGACTGTTTTACTCTCTCATCCACTGTGGCCCCTTTTCTAAGCCTAGGGACCAACCTGCGGAAGAGGGGGCGTGGTGAGTAGATAGTAAGGGCTGAGCATTGGGTGAATGGGAGGTGAATGGTGAAGATGAAACTACAGCAATGTAGTCTGGACACATTTGATCAACTTGATTGAAACAAACAACCTGTCACCCCCCCACTGGGTGGTGGGCTGTGTGGTGTTTCGGGCAACAACAGCCTGCTGATGGTTTTCATGAATGAAGGATGCTTGTACTCATGGATTATCACTTATAGCTAAAAATGAAAAAAAAAAAAACTGAGCGAGAGAAAGATGCAGGACAGTTATGGCAGAATGCATGATCTTGGATGGGGTGGGGGTGGGGGGGAGGAGGAAAGGGAAAAAAAAAAAAAAAAAAAAAAAAAAAAAGGAAAAATGAGAAAGCACAAGCATCAAAAAAATTAATTAAAAAAAAAAAAAAAAAAAAAAAAAGAGTGACAAAACAGGGCTGTGGGGGGGATCGCAGCCCATTAAAGTCTGAGGCTAAGAACAGAAAAAAAAAAAAAAAAAAAAAAAAAAAAAAGAAGAAGTTCGATTCCCGGCATAGGGCTGGAGAGATAGCTTAGCAGTTAAGAGCACTGACTGCTCTTGCAGAGGACTGGGGTTCGATCCCCAGCACCCACATGGCGGCTAAGAACCATCTGTGACTCCAATTCCAGGAGAACTCCAGTTCCAGGGGAAAACGAGACCCTCTTCTGACCTCCGCGGCATTGCACGACACGGGTGCACAAAACTACATGCAGACAGTACATTCATACACATACAAAAATAAATAAAATTAAAAAATAGTGGGAGCCTGAGTGCATAGCTCAGACATAGTTGACCCCACCTATAGCAGCCCAACATTTAACTGTGCCTGTCTTAGGTTGTCCTGATTAACAGGATCTTACCTGTCATTGGCTAACCAGCCATCAAGGGAAGAAGCTAGGAACAGTTTGTGTGAGTGGGAGTAGAGACATGAGGATTTATCCTCGAGAGTCATAAATGGCAGAGAGCCAAATGCATACTACATAATTGGGAAGGCTCGATGAGAGCTTCTGTTGACGACAGTAGTCAGGACCTGGGCCATGGTCTCAATAACTCATTAAAAATGGAGCAGGCACTTGAGAAGACAGAGGCCCATGGTGGTGGCACACACCAGCAGGGTTTGCTGAAGGGGCAGAGGAGGCCAAGTAGCCCCCACGTGGCAAGGGGTGAGGGATCAAGGATAGCCCGCATCTTGGAACAGATCTAGATAACAAAAAATCACTTAAATAGACCAGTCATGTATTCAACTACCTAGTGAGCGCACAAAACAAGTAGAAAACATTTGATAAAAAGATATCTATGGTATTCAAATTTTGAGCCTATAAATACATTTTTAAATATTCATATTTTAAAGTTTTATATACATATGTAGTCTGGCATGCCAAAATAAATAATTATGTGCACATAAAGATGGAAACTTGAAGTGCCCACTTTGTTTGACAGAACCAACATGAGACAATTACAATGACTGAAAAACACACACAAAGATTTAGACCAAGAGGACACTAGACAGAACCTTACACACAAAAACTTAGATGAATGAAGAACAAGACTACATGAATCTTAGACATGGGGAAATACAGTCACCGTAAACACAAAGCATGAAAAAGTTGGATTCCCTTTTTCTTGAATGTTTTTTGAGGGCATCATAGAGGCTTCTGGGAGGATTCCCTTCTTCTCCTGTAGCAAACCATGGATGCTATGGGGATCAAGTGTCTGTGTTCAAAGAAGGTTGAATATTTTCCCCTCAAAAACCCACAGTGGCTTCCAGGAAGATTCTGGAAATATACAAGCGAGGCCTAGGCCTTATGTTAATAGGAGGTGGCATTGCTGCTGTTCTGGCTTGCTCTGTTGCCAAGGAGGGATTTGAGAAGATTAGCAAGTATGTTAACCCAGTGGAAATCAGGAGAGGTGTGATGCTAGCTGTTGATGCTATAATTGCTGAACTTAAAATACAGTCTAAACCTGTGACAACTCTTGAAGAAACTGGTCAGGTTGCTACAATTTCTGCAAACAGAAAGAAATTGGAAGCATCATTTCTTATGCAATGAAAAAGGTTGGAAGAAAGGATGTGAATTAGTAATTACTGAAGGCATGAAACTTGAGTGAGGATATATTTCTCCATATCTTATTAACATATCAAAAGGTCAAAAATGTGAATTCCAAGATGCCTATGTTCTGTTGAGTGAAAAGAAAATTTCTAGTATCCAGTCTATCATTCCTGCTCTTGAAATTGCCAATGCTCACTGGAAGCCCTTGGTCATTATAGCTGGAGATGTTGATGGAGAAGCTCTAATTACACTGGTTTTGAGTAGGCTAAAAGTTGTCCTTTATGCAGGACAGTTATGGCAGAATGCATGATCTGGGATGGGGTGGGGGTGGGGGGAAGGGAAAGGGAAATATGCCTGATCTGAATTGGAAAATGATGTATGAAATGCACAAAGCATCAATAAAAATTAAATAAAAAAAAGTTGTCCTTTAGGTGGTAGCAGTCAAAGCTCCAGGGTTTGTGGACAATAGGAAAAACCATCTAAAAGACATAGCTATTGCTACTGGTGGTGTGGTATTTGGAGAAGAGGGATTGAATCTAAACCTTGAAGATGTTTACGCCCATGACTTAAGAAAAGTTGGAGAGGTCATTATCACAAAAGATGATCCCATGCTTTTGAAAGGAAAAGGTGACAAAGCTCAAATTGAAAACTGTGTTCAAGAAATCACTGAGTAACTAGACATCATAACTAGTGAATATGAAAAGGAAAAACTGAATGGCTGGCAAAGCTATCAGATGGTGTAGCTGTGTTGAAGGTCGGAGGGACAAGTGATGTTAAATTGAATGAGAAGAAAGGTAGAGTGACACATGCCCTCGATACAAGAGCAGCTATTGAAGAAGGCATTGTTCTAGGAGAGGGTTGTGCTCTGCTTCACTGCATCCCAGGCTTGGGATCAATAAAACCTGCCAATGAAGATCAGAAAATGGTATAGAAATTGTTGAAAGAGCACTGAAAATTCCTGCAATGACTATTGCTAAGAATGCAAGTGTTGAAGGCTCTTTTGATAGTTGAGAAAATTCTGCAAAGTTTCTCAGAAGTTGGATATAATGCTATGCTTGGATATTTTGTGAACATGGTAGAAAAGGGAATCATTGATCCAACAAAGGTTGTAAGAACTGCCTTACTGGATGCTGGGGTGGCCTCTCTGTTGTCACAGAAGCTGTAGTCACAGAAATTCCTAAAGAAGAGAAATATCCTGTATTTACAGGACTAGGGTAAAACATGGAAGGTGGAGGCCACAAAATTTTGACATATGGTAAGGCTGTTTGTTGGATATAACAGGAGCCAACTTGCAATCTTTGGCCCAATGGAAGCCTTTCCGAATTTAGGGCAAGGAGTCTTGGGATTGGTGAAGGGATTTTGGCAAGATCGCATAAAGTGACCCTTCCTGACACATCCCCAACAGACAGGGAGCTTGGAAGGTTTGTGTTTGTTATGGGGGAAAACTTGTAAAGAGGCAATGAGTGCCTCAAAAGGAGCTGAGGCAGGGTTAAGGTCACCAGTGGCAGTGGCAATGACCCATTTACGGAGGTCTTCATTACATGCTGATGCGACAGCATTGCAGGTGTGAGAACTCATGCCTTCCCTGGTGAGCTCTTTGATCAGGGCATCTCTAGCAGGGCAAGAGGGCATGCAGCAATTGACAGCCACAGTGACCCTGATAAGAAAATCAGAAAAATGTTCGCCTGCATGTTGAACCAAATTGAGGAAGTAACAGCAGGCTTCTGTGGAGTGCAGGACTTAAGGCTTTATAGGGTCATGTCTTTAATTTGGTCAAAATACTGAGGAATACCAATAAGAGATTGGCTCATGAGGTCAATAAAGTTACCACGACCAGTAAACATGGCCAAGGTTACAGGGATGTTTTAATGTATGTTAGTGTGGGCCTGACCTTCTGCCATGTCATCATAGATTGCCTTCCAGTGAAGGAATGTTACAGGGTTAAGGACTGTCTTAAGCAGGATGTATCAATCGCAATGTATTTGAAGGTTAATTGCCCATTGGTGAGAAAATGTTTGAAATAAAGGGAATCAAGGCCAGCTTCTTGTGCTGCTTTACGAATAAGGGATAGGTCAGATTGAGGTGGTGGAGATCCAGGGCCGAGAGGCAGTGTTGGGACCCACATTAACAGGGAATGCATGCAAGGGTGATGGTGGATGGGGGAATAGGTTCTGAACTTCTTGGGACCTAGTAGGGACAGCTGAGTTGGGAGAAGGAGGGGAATTCTCTTGTTTGATTTGAAATCAGGTATACAGAGGAGGGGCAGGTTTTCTTCCGTGTTTTTGTAACAGAATAGATCTTTTCTGCTGAGGAGCCTTTAAAAAGGCTTACAATTATGGGGAGGAGGTTGCCCATGACAGCAGGGGAGATGGGGGCAGGCAAGTGCTTGGACTGCACTAGGACAGACAGAGTGTGTGTCAGATCCAAAAGTGTCTTGTGCGTAGAGGAGGATTTTCAAGGGATGTTGCTTCCTTGTAGGACTTTTTTTTTATTTTTTTTTTATTTTATTTTTATGTGTATGAATGTATTGTCTGCATGCAGGTCTGCGCACCCGTGTCGTGCGATGCCGCGGAGGTCAGAAGACGGTCTCGGATTCCCCTGGAACTGGAGTTCTCCTGGAACCGGAGTCACAGACAGTTCTCAGCCGCCATGTGGGTGCTGGGGATCGAACCCGGGTCCTCTGCAAGAGCGGTCGTCGCTCTTAACCGCTAGGCCATCCCTCCAGCCCCCTTGGAGGACTTTTAAGGGCTGTTACTCCCCTGGTCATATGTTTACACAGTGTTTCTGGAGTGGCGTCTCTTTATATAGAGAGGGCCGAGTTCCTATTCCTATGTGGTTCAACTCTTATGCGGACTCGCTGGACGAACCAAGAGGTGGAGGCGTCAGTGCTATTTGACACAACATGGTGCAGTGTCCCTAGGGGAGGACAATAAAGGAATTGAAAGTGAAGGGAAAGGGGCCGCACACTCACTTTCCCGTGGCCATAAGCACATAAAACAAAAAGGGGTCTACTCACCAGAACTGCAGACATCTTGCAAATGCTGGGGGTGGGGGGTGCACAGACCATGTTGATATCAGATGTAGTAGACTCCTCTGGTCTAGCCAAAGAACAAGTATGGGTCACAGAGAAATGGGGGTGAGTAGATGGTGAAGTCAACACACAGTCACTGGGAGTCCGGTTAAAAGCAGGGAAATTTTGAGCTTCTACAGACTCCTTTTAATGAGTGAAAATAGGGATATATATCTATATATCTATATATAAATAGATAGAACAGGTTAGACCTGTTCATCAGGCAAAGTGACAATCACGGGGGTGCACAGGTGGGTAACTCTCTACAGGAGAAGAGATGTCTCAGTAATTAACCTGCAGCTGTGCAAGCAACATGACCTCAGGAAGGATCTCACCATCCCTGTGAAAACTGGGCACAGCTTGTGTCTACAAGCCTAGTGCTGAGGATGAGGCAGGGACAGGTAGGTCCTCTGAGCATTGTGCTCATTGAGAAGGAGCTCTCGGAATAATAATGCGAGAGATGGAAAAAGATAGTATCAGCTTCCAGCCTCCACATACAGTCCTTCAGGAAAACCCACATAGGAATTTGCACATACCTACATGAACACCTACATACAACACACACAAAGAGCAATGAGTGATGAACACGATAAAAGTACATGATATCCTTGTATGAAATTGAGATAACAAACCCATTATTTTGAAATTTTTAAAAAAAATTTATTTATTTCTGTATGTGTATGAATGTACTGTCTGCATGCAGGTCTGTGCACCCGTGTCGTGCAATGCCGCGGAGGTCAGAAGAGGGTGTCGGATTCCCCTAGAACTGGAGTTCTCCTGGAATTGGAGTTTCAGACGGTTCTCAGCCGCCATGTGGGTGCTGGGGATCAAACCCGGGTCCTCTGTAAGAGCGGTCGGCGCTCTTAACCGCTAGGCCATCTCTCCAGCCCTAAACCCATTATTTTGTATAATTAATACATACTGATAAATATTTTCCATTTTTCAAAAATTTTTAAAAATATGCAAAATTTTTTAAAAATGATGAGTGAGTTCTAGGACAGTTGGGTTACAAGGAGACCCTGTCGCGAAAAGACCAAAAAAGAAATGTATGAAATGTGCAAAAGTTCAATAAAAATTAAGAAAAAAATTACTTGATTAAAAATATTCATTTAAGGGGCTGGAGAGATGGCCTAGCGGTTAAGAGCGCCGACCGCTCTTGCAGAGGACCCGGGTTCGATCCCCAGCACCCACATGGCGGGTGAGAACCGTCTGAAACTCCAATTCCAGGAGAACTCCAGTTCCAGAGGAATCCAAGACCCTCTTCTGACCTCCGCGGCATTGCACGACACGGGTGCACAGACCTACACGCAAACAGTACATTCATACACATAAAAAAAAAATTCATTTAAATAACTTTGGTCAAAGTTTCAGAGAAATATATAAATTGAAAATTGATACAGAATACAGAAGGGCAGAGAGAACTGATAAACCAAAGCATATCCACTCAGAACAAAAGATGTTTTCTGGGGTCAATTATACTCTCCTTTGAAGCAAACGTAAAACCTTTAAAATGTATGAAATAATGATTTGCCTGCAGTGATCACCAGACAAAGTAACCGTGATCACTGAGAGGCAGGAAATAAGTGAAGCCATCCAATTGTCATAGCTAATTACCTTAATATCCTGGTTGGGAAGACCTGGAGTCCATAGACTCCATTTCAGGATGGAAAGAACCAGCCCAGGCAGCCATGACCCTCAGCTATGCTGTAGAGAGCACAGCATATTTACATAGAGAAATCCTGTGGAGAGCAGCATAATACATCCCTCAGTGTTCAGTCAAGTTCTCTGCAGCAGGGATGTATGGGAGTTATGAAGCAATAGCATGCATTCTCATGAAGCAGACATGTTAGAACTATGAAGAAAGCATCTAATTCCAAAATCAGTGCAAGAGCTTTCAATATCTCAAGGAAAGATGAAAAGAGGAGCTATGAAGGAAATTTTGAAAACATTTAAGAAATACTTCATCACCAAACAATAGAAAACACTTTCTTTCCAACAAAAATGTGTCAACTTCTAACAATGTGAACAGAAAACAATTATATCAAAATTGTAACAAAAATGTAAACAGAGGAAGATTTTGTTGTAAGATAGCTATACTATTAATAGAGTGGTACACATGAAGAAATATTAGAGACATATCAGGGATGTCTACTGAAATGCTTAAATAATTAAATGACATTAAGTTTCATTTGCTCTTGATAATTTTTGTTATTATGAAGGCTTGTTCAAATGTCTATATTTCTCAAACTGATTTTCAAATTCAGTTATATGGAGAATATTATATTAGGTAATGTCTCAAGAATATTTTAAAATTCACATTTATGAAAATAAAATATTTTGTGCAGACATTTCCTTTTGTTATTGGTTACATTATATATGTATATATCAGTATTAGGTTATCTTAGCTATATTTATATATAATATATTATATAAGGGTGTGAATAAATAGTCTCAAGAACATTTCACTCAAATAGACTATGAATAGCTTATCTTCAAATAAAATAATTTTCTTGACATTCAAAAAGGCTGTTAAAAGAAAATAATGAGGCATATTAATTTAGAAGTTACAGATATTCTAGCATTAAATTGCAATAAAGTTTGATAAAATAGATGGACTTTCCTTTTTGTAGGATAGAAATATAAATTTGGAAGCAGACTATAGAATCTCTTTCACCAAATAAAATTGGATTCACAGAGCATTATCTTAATGATTCATTTAAATGGAAATTTTTTACTAAGTAAAAAAGTACTACCTAGTTAAATAAATGTGCATATTCACTTAGAAACATTACAAGCATGTATTACTTTGCAGGTGTTGGTGTGTGACATATTTCGTTTTCATAGCTACCCATTTTCAGATGCATGCATGAGTATATATTTAATGAGGTGTAAATACGTAGGGAGATACTGCCCAAAACATGTCCTTTCTTCCCCTCCCAGGAGTTACTGAGAGATGGGAAATACTGGCAACAGTGGCTGATCTGATGACACACATTGCTCCAGCTGCTGTGAGTTGTGCCCACAAGTGGTTCACACCTGAGGATCTCCCAGAATTAATGCCACCTTTCCCAAGGCTATACCACATTTGATAGCTCATATAAAATGACCTGCTACAAGTGTTATAACCCTGGCTATCTTGACACAATTACGTACCTCCTTGAGGGCCATCTTAGTGTCAGAATTTATGGTATCTTGTAATGATGCTGCTTCAACCTTGACACAGCTAAATTTCTTCCTGTAGTTGATTTGTTCCCCTTGATACAAACAGGTGTTGATTACAAGTTAACCCCTCAATAAACTCTTGTAGGTGAAGCTCCTTCTCGCCGAATATTTATCTGGCTTGACAAAAGAAATGTTCATTTTCTCTTCTGATTGTCTAATATGACTTACATTTTAATTATTAAAATACTTTTTATTCCTAAAAACTACTTTCTAAGTTTTTCCATTTCTACCTGTTTGTAGACTTTCTGAGACATGTAATGCATTTTGATTAAATTCAGAAATCAGTGAATATTTATACTATTTTTTATGCATCCCCAAAAATTCTTGCCAAGGTTTATAATTGTCCTCTTTTGCTGGGCCCTCTGGGCCCTAGAGAATGTGGCCTACTGAAATCCCCTGAGCCTGACTAGAGTTTAGTGACCTGTCTCTGGCTGGTCACTTCCGCATAGGAGTGACTCAGCATAGCCTGACCTGAAAATGCCTACAACTGATGTGGTGAGTTACTGTTGGCCCAAAGCTAACCCCCTACTCTACGTATGTCCTCACCTGCCTTCTTTTCTCCACCCCTCCCACCAAGTATATATAAGCCGCCGCCTGATGAAATAAAGTCCTTGCTTCGACGAGTTCCCAGTCTGGTGTGTTCTCTTGCAGACCATTGACACACATCATCCTGCTCAACCCCATCCACCGAGGAGGCTGCTGGTTCGAGCCTCTTCTCCCCCATCCCTCTTCAGGTGACATCCCACAGTCTGGTGTTTCTGCCCAGTTACTTTTGGAAGTTCGCTGACAGGCCAATCAGTCTACGGGTGAGTGTACCTCCATAAATTATGGAGAAGTCTCCTTGCAAACCTAACCACGCCCTCTGAGTTCACTTGGGAAACTATTGTCTCCCTCACCCCTTGGATTATGGGGGCCAACCTCTTCTCCAGGCAAACTTGGGCTAGGATGGAGAAACTGGCAAGGTAAAGGGAGAGGCATTTTGGCATTGACCTGCGCCTCAGCTTTTACCTTAAGGACTGTTTTTTCTCCATCCCCCTGCACCCAGAGGATTGTAGTAAGTTTGCTTTCTCAGTGCCTTTGCTCCAACAAATCCCCCCCTTTTAAGGTACTGGGAACCCATCTTTCCTTTACAAGGGTCAGTCCTGTGAAGCCTGATATAAGAATGCCAGAGCGTCTTACTCTGACACAGCTCCAGAGTCTGCTTGGAGAGATTAACTGCCTTAGGTCTTGGGTAGTTATTCCTACAGAAAAACTAACACTGCTGGTTGACTTGCTGAGAGATAAGAGTCCCCAGGAGGAGATCCCTATCACACAGGAGCATCAGGAGATTTTCAGGGCTTTTCAAGAGGCTTGGCACCACTGTTCATTGGCTAGATATTCTAAAGAACATCCTCTGACTCTATGGGTGCTTGCAGGATCTGACTTAACTACAGCAGTAATTACTCAAGGGGGGGACCCTTGGAATGGATACACACATCCAAAGCAGGTATGCCTCGGATATACTCTCAAACAGACAAATTGGCAGACACCATAATACAGGGATGAACATGGGCGCAGAGGCATTATGGGACAGACCCCGATCACATTATCCTCCCCTTGTAGCATCTCCAAATCAGTGAAGGCATGGACTAAGGATGTATATTCAGAGAAATTGTGAGAGGAGAGCTTCCTCTCCCATACACTTTCCCTCTAAAGGTCTTGAAAAGGGCTCAGAGCCTGCCCTGTAGCCTGGGCTCTGGCCCCTAAGAGAAGTTCCGGCTTCCACCTTCTGGCCACAGTTCAGGTGGTGAATGTCATAGAGGCTGGATGGATGGGCTTGCCCATGGAACAAGCAAGCTCAAGCTCTTTTTGCTGCAAACCTTCCATAGAGGCACTCATTTGCACCTTTGCATAGGCAGGCTTGGGTTGTAGAGGCAACTACCCAGGAATTAATCTACCAACATAGGCTTGCATGGAAGCTTGTGAAAAGCCAACCACAGTCTAAATGTGCTTTTAAAAAAGTTCTCCTTAAATTTTTTTCTGTAAATAGTGTTACTGTAAAATAGTGCTTAATTCTGCTAAAGTTTCCTCTCGTCTGCTAAACTTTCCCCAAGATCTTTTCTAGAGACCAGTCTTCTTGTAAATTCCAGGCTTGTAGAGCCTGGCTTGGTGGCCCAGACCTTTAATCCAATGTTTGTTCTGTGCCTCTCTCCTGCTCTGGAAACAGCAGATGGCTGGTGGGGGAAGGGCTGGCTTTATAGTATTCTGTGTTTCACTGGGAAGCATAAAGTCTAGGGCACTCTGCCCAAGGTCAGTGCTTCATCCTTCATTGTGTTTTAAAGGTGCAGCTTTGATTCCAATACTCAGGAAACAGACTATGGAAATGACCTTTTCTCATTGAGTATAAGACAATAATGTGACTTTCTTCCCACTGATTGATCTCACAACTTTTTTCCTTTGTACATATGTTTGTGTATGCTTGTATGTATGTGTGCATGTGCACATATGTGTATGGATGTATGAGTATATGTTTTAACCCCTATAACTTTCTAAACTCCTGTGTTTTAAAAAGGTCAACTATAATTCACTTTACAGGTTCAACCTATACAAAACTTGGTTTATACCTTTTGGTGTTAGCAATCTTTAATTGGATTTATGTAAATGTTAATATGCATTTGTACACTTCTAAAAAGCCTCCGAGTTGGAACTGGCCCCTCCAACTCAGATGCAGCTCTATTAATTAGTTAAACTTCTATGGTCATTTGTGTAATTTACTTGTCTTTGTTAAAAAAATTACTGATTGTTAGCACTTGGGAGGCAGAGGCAGGCAGATCTTTATGAGTTCAAGGCCAGCCTGGTCTACAGAATGAGTTCCAGGTCAGCTGGGACTACAGGGAGACCCTGTCTTGAAAAGACCAAAAAAAATTACTGATTGTACAAATGCTATTACAGTTAGCTACTTTATGGGTGTATGGTACCACTATCAACTACACTCCCTCAACGCCTGAGACAAAAACTAACATTGGTTCTAAGCAATAATCTTATTTTAATTTAGATATAATTTAAAGTGTGGTTAAATGTGTATTATAAAACATTTAACAACTAAGTAAAGCATCTTTAAAACAGAGTTTTGTGCCAGGCCTGGAAAAAAAATAAAACAAAAAATACCTCCAAGGACTGAAAGGAATATGCTTGTTATAAACCCACTTTATAAGATTTATAGTGATATGTTTGAAATAAGTATTATACATTTATATAGAGGTATTTCAGTAGAGATTTATACAAAAATACAAATAAATATAAGTTAATGGACTTGATTTCTCTGAAGTCACAGTCTAGTAAAAGAATTTTAAGGAACATTTAATTGCCACCAACTAACTCATACAAACTGGAGGGGACTTAGGCATAAATACCCCCACGTAGCAGTTAAAGATCTAAAAAAAATAATCATTCACACCTGCTGGTCTTGCCAGCCCTTCCTTTAGATTCCCCCCCCCTCAAACCTTGGGCAGCAACCCCTGAGATCTCCAGTCTAACCATCTCTGGCAGATAGATGTTATCCATTATGCCCCATTTGGCAGTTGACACATTCTCACATGCCTGCTGGACGTCCACCCATACTGGAAAAAAGACTCAAATCAAAACAGACAATGGCCCATGCTTCATAAGCAAGCCTTTTGTAAACTTCCTCCAAACATGGAGAATTTCACATTCTACTGGTATCCCTATAATCCTCGGAGACAGGCTATTGTGGAAAGATTTAATCAAACCCTCAAGGCTAAATTACAAAAACAAAAGGGGGAGTCCATGCTCCCACATGATCAACTAAAGAAAGCACTACTCACCCTAAATATTTTAATTCTAAATGGCTATTTCATACTTCAAACACAGTAGTGAATAAAATGCTTTAAATAAAATTAAGGCAAACAAGCTTGAAACATGATTCTGATTTAGTACAATTGCTTAAGTTTTTTTTTTTTTAAATGCTAACAATTCTTTACCATTTCTTTATTCTAGTGCATCTGCATTAAGGCCTTGAATTATTTGACCCAAGATTTTACAATGTTAAAATCTGACTCAGGATTTGCAATGTTAAACGAACAGGTCCACAGCCGTACTACAACTCTGCCTCAGAGTCAGCATAAATGGAGGTAAAGCTCAACACCTTAAGGAAATGGTAGCAGAGACATATGCTAACAGCTAAGACTTACATATATAATTTTAATTAAAGGATGGATAATAAACAGTGGCAAGAGACTGGTGAAGATTAATAAAAGTTTTCTTTTCAAAAGAAATTGTAACATCTTTGCAAAACTGTCTGGCTCTTTCTTTAGTTCCCACAAAGTTCATGCAGATATGTTTCTTAAGACAGTCTTAAAGTTCATTGAAGATGAAAATGGAATGTGCATCCAGAACTACAGGTGAAAACGTAAGACCTGGGTGCTAATAGAGGCCTTCCTGATTCCTGACGACCGGTCGGTCGTCACACATTTGTGTCCTGGATTAATGGTTCTTTGGCCTCTCCTGACACTTGTGTACTGTGAGGATGGCTGTGGCTACCACAGTGCTATTCACCCTAAATATTTTAAAATTTTCCAAAGGAAGACAGGCATACATCTCCCTCCTAGAAGCACTGGTCCTCATCTGTCACCTATAGCTAATACCTCCTCCAACAGGGAGACAATGATAATGACCCCTCCAGGGAGTGTTTCACCCCTGATGATTGCCTCTCTGTTCTTTCCTCAGAAGTGGCCCAGGATAAAAGTGACATTGCTCTTCCTGCTGCTAGCTCTCGTCCCACCCAGTGACAAGGGACTTGGAGACCCCAATGTGGCCAGACAACACCTGGAGGCTGGATCTGGAATTGTCCAAAACAAAATAAAGAACTTCAAGAAAATCCCTTGTGGACTGGCTTGCATGGCTTCCTGACCTACCTCTTCCCTCTGCTTGGACCCCTTCTTACACTCTTCCTAATTCTTACCCTCAGGACCTGCGTGATTAACTAAATCACTCGATTTATCCAAGGGAGGCTAGATGCAGTAAAGTTACATCAGGTCGAGGTCCACTATCACAGGCTCACCAGCCAGGAACCAGGGTCTTATGAATGGCCATCTTCATACGATTGCCCGACCTCCACCCTCTATGTGGCCAATGATGGGTAAGACCCCAGAGAGAATGGGGCAACCTAAGACAGGGCATGGAGAGGCTCTTTGGCAGATTGGAGTCATAGCACTCAATGACGGGTAAGGTTTCCTGCAGTCAGTCAACCTAAGACAGGGGCCAAACCTAAGCTGTTTATATTCCAAAGACGGGTAAGACTGAGTTTGCAAGAATAGACAACCTAAGACAGGGGCTATGTTTCTCCTCCTGCATTACAAAAACAAAAGGGGGAATTGTTGGACCCTCTGAGCCCTAGAGAATGCAGCCTACTGTAACCCCCTGAGCCTGACTAGTTTAGTGACCTGTCTCTGACTGGTCACTTTTGCATAGGAGTGACTCAGCATAGCCTGACCTGAAAACGCCTACAACTGATATGGTGAGTTACTATTGGCCCAAAGCTATCCCCCCACTCTACGTATCTCCTCTCCTGCCTTCTTTTCTCCACCCCTCCCACCAAGCTTATATAAGCCTTCCCTGAGGCAATAAAGTGAGTCTTTGCTTCGACGAGCTCCTAGTCTGGTGTGTTCTCTTGCGGAACATGGACACTCATCATCCCACTCAGCCCCATCCACTGAGGAGGCCAGCCGGTTTGAGCCTCTTCTACCCCCTCCCTCTTCAGTGACACCCAACACTCTTTAACCAACCTCAATGTGATTTTTGGAACATCTGCAGTTCTGGTTTTATGTAAATAGTTCCAGCAGAATATCACTTAAAAGAGACCTGAATATTTACATTTTATCAATATTCATATGCTGATGTTGACCCAAGTGGTGGTATAAGGAGGTGAGACCATGGGATAAAATTAAACAATTTAAATTAAGCATGAACAGCCATCATGAATGAAGTTCATCCCCTTGTTGAGGTTACAGCAAGAGAATGGCTGTCTGAAAACTAGGAAGAATGACCTCTCCAGACCCCAGGGTTTTCAAAACAGAGCTGCCTCAACCCAGAGTGGTGAGAAAAAGCTGTTTATTATTTGTAGCACCATGGCTAATGGTAATCTGTTGCTGTAATCTGAACTGAATAATGCATGATATCTGTATTGACTGGTCAGTATTTCATGTTCACATTTCCTAACTCTGTTGGTCAGCCAGTTGGTTCAATGAATCTTCAGACAGTCACCCCACCCCATCAGCATGTTTTCTGAGTTTCTTTTAATCACAGCTAGATATGCCCTATTTAAGGCTGGTCTGTCCCCAGTCCCATATCCTTTACACATTGAATATTTGTGGGTCTCTGTGTGTGCTTGATAGCTTTAATGTCAATTTGACACACCTGGGTTGAGGGAGCCTTAATTGGGGAATTGGCTCCATTGGACTGGCCTGTGGCCACATCTGTGGAGTATTGTCTTGATTGTTGGGCAATGTGGGAGGGCCCAGCCCATCATGGATGGTGCCACCCTGGACAGGTTGTAGTGTACCTTATAAGAGGGCAGGCTGGGCATGGGTCAGGGGAGCAAGCCAGTAAAGAGCACTCCTCCATGGCCTGTGCTTCAGCTCTTACCTCCAGGTTCCTTCCCTGAGTTCCTGCCTTGGGCTCCCTGAGTGATGAACTGACCCAGGAGATCTGAGCTGAATAAACCCTTTCCTTCCCAGGTTGGTGTCGGTCAGAGC
>VZQC01007165.1:61794-102400 GCA_009823505.1 Rhizomys pruinosus | reverse complement strand
TCTCTCCCCTCTCTCTCTCTCTCTCATCTATAGTCTCATAGATATATATATATCGATATTAATATAATCTTCCATCCTACAGTAAATATTGATATATTGACCATGAAGGTTTCTAAAGTACCCAGAAAACTGAAATAGAGGAGTTACAATAACTGATTAAGGACTTCAACGGCTATTCAAAGCAGGAGTGAGATACTTTGAAATGGGTTCCTACAAAGTTAAAGAGGTTTGGAAAATGGATATATTTGACTTTGTATAACCAGCTGTGATAGTTAATCCTGAGTGCCTACTTTACTGGATTGCAAAGTTTCAGGAATTCAGTATTTCTCTCTCCTCTCTCGCTCCTCTCGCCTCTCTCTCTCTCTCTCCTCCTCTCTCTGCTCTCTCTCGCTCCCTCTCTCTCTTCCTCCTCTCTCCTCACTCCCTCTCTCTCCCCCGTCTCTCGCGCTCGCTCCGCTCCTCGCTCCTCGTCTCCTAACTCCGGTCTCTCGACCCGCTCCATACTCTCCGCTCTCTCTCCGCTATGGGTGGGTGTGTGTGTGTGTGTGGTGTGTGGTGTAATGTCGGTGCAGAAAAAATGTATAAGGAGAGAAGAAAGAAAAAATACCTGACCATGAGTGGTCCACCTAATAAACTAGAATACAGGTAAAATTAAAGATTAGGAAGGAAAATTTCTGACAGCATATTTATTTTTCTGCATTAAGAAAGGGAAGGCCCAGTCAATTACTTCTTACATCACTGTATCTTGCCACAGATACAGAAGCAACAGAGCCACAAACTGCACTGAAATTTCCAGAAACTATGAGCCAAAATAAAGAATTCATTTCTTAAGTTAAACTGATACTTTTCCTCAGCAAGAAAAGTCTGATGGATGTACTGGTATTTTAATATATGTAGAATGAAAGCTCAACAAGTTCCAAATAAGCATCTAAGAATTCAACTGTGATGTGATCAACCTTAACATTCTTTTAGAGACAATATTTGAAGTTAAAGCCTCTGAATATCTAGCCACAGCACCTTGTATACAATAAGTTGCTATTGTATGAATAAATAGGACATATAATCCATAGTCAAGAGGGAGCATTTCTTTAAACACACAGCTGATACATTTTTTTAATTTTTTATTTTAATTTTTTAAATTAATTTTATTTATTTCTGTATGTGTATGAATGTACTGTCTGCATGCAAGTCTGTGCACCCGTGTCGTGCAACACCGCGGAGGTCAAAAGAGGGTGTCAGATTCCCCTGGAACTGGAGTTCTCCTGGAATTGGAGTTTCAGACGGTTCTCGGCCGCCATTTGGGTGCTGGGGATCGTACCTGGGTCCTCTGCAAGAGCGGTCGGTGCTCTCAACCGCTAGGCCATCTTTCCAGCCCCCACAGCTGATACTTTTAATTGAGATAATTAAGATATTTAAGATATGCCACAAGCTTAAAAAGCTGGGTGTTAGAATGTATGAACACATAAAGATATCCTAACATAAATAGAAAATAAACAAAATTCAGTAAATTAAAGAGTTACAATGTGCAAGAATGTAAATAAAATATTACCTGATAGTATTCTTAGCAGGTTGGAGGTGCCAGAAAGAAGAAAGATTAAATAATATAAATTAACTTATCACACAGAAAATTATAGTTTAAATGACAGAGACAGAGATGAAGGGAATCTTTGCAATCTCTTGCCTAACATGCATGTAACTGAAATTTAAAAAGAAAGACAAAATAAGTATAAAATATGTGATGGAAAAATGGCTTCTGCATAGAAGTTTAAACATTCATGTTGTGATACAACTTTTCTTTGGTAGATATGAATAAATATCTGTTCACCCTAGAAAGGGCACCATTAGCAGATCACAGAAAAAATTCCTCCCAAGTGCAGCTTAGTGAACCAATCAGTTTATTGGCATTCATCACAGGACTATAGATAAGCAAATACTTACAGCAGCACTGATAACTCAGAGGCAGCTGAATCACCCTAACACCTTGGACAGGAATTGTAAAAGTTGCCTTTCCAGAGTTCATTGCATGATTTGTAGCAGGCCATTGGGCATGTTGTGAATCTTTTTTTTCCATTTAATTTTAATCTACTTAACACTTTCTGTTGAATTTCTGTGCATTTAACACAATATATATTAATCATATTACATTTCTTATCCTTTCTGCATACACTCCTACCACCCCAACTGGATTTTGTATGTTCTGTCATATCCAGATGTCCCTCTGTATGAGTTGACCCACTGGAGCCAGGTTAGTATATTTAGTTTCACCCCTGAAATATTCCAGTATCCATCACCCAGCAACAATCAACTGACAATAGTTCTTCAGCTAATGTTGGGGACTTTGGTCATTTAGATAGTTCTGTACTGGGCTTTCATCTGGTTTGAGTTTTCATGGGTTTTGTGCATGCTGCCACAATTGCTGTAAATTCATATGTGCAAGCTCCTAGAAGCCTGAACTCCATTTCCTTATGGTCATTCACCACCCCTGCTTCTGACAATCTTTCTTCCCTATCTTCCACAGTGGTCCCTTGTAGGAATGTAACTTTGAATGGCTTGAAGCAAGAACTTAAAAGACCTGTCCCATCGGGTGTGGTGGTGCACACCTTTAATCCTAGCACTTGGGCAGAGGCATGGTTCGAATCTTGTGAGTTCAAGGCCAGCCTTGTGCTTACAGGGAGAGTTCCAGGCAGGCTGGGGCTACGGGGGACCCTGTCCTCAAAAAAAGACCAAAAAAAAAAAAAAAAAAAAAAAAAGACCTGTCCTGTAAGACCTCAGAGGAGAGTTATCTGATATCTCCATAGGCATTCAGTTGCCTCTATGAGTTATCTATTGCTCCACAGGAAGGTTTGGGATATTACAATGTTTTCTTGCTTCGCCTATCTCTGCAAAGTTCCAGGACCAGATGCCCCCTTCCCTTGAGGCATTGAGCAAAATGTTGCACCTCTAGTTACCTGTTGCACAAACAGGAGCTCTGCAGCCCCCTGACTGGAGCAGGTGGCTCATCCTTCCCTTCCACCTGCCCCCCCACTTCCTTGCCCAGAGCACAGTAGCCTTCAATATATAGACCTCACTGACAGAAAATAAACAGAGTTACTATCTTCCCTGCTCTCTGAGTGTATGAGTCCGTTCATTTTTCCATGGGTGATCTCCTCCGGTTTTCCCTCCCCACTTCTTGTGAGAGCAAAGCCTAGAGACTGTCCATCTGCAGGCAGGGGACAGTCCTGGAGCAGGGCTAAGAAGAGAAGGACAGCATGTGGAATATGGTCACGAGTGACTCAAAGACATTGAGCAATGACAGTCCCTGAGCTCTGTGTGAGTGAGGTTTAATATAGAATTCCTACTCAGGACACATATTGTGTGGTCTCATATCCTCAACATTTTGGTCTGTTGTGGCCTTGTTAATCACCCTCTGTTGCATGTGGAAGTTTTGCTGGTGAAAGTTGAGAGATGAATTAATATTCTCTCTAACCCCTCTTCTACTATGTTCTAGGAGCCTTAGGTGTAGAATTTCCATTCCAGATGTGTCACTTAGAACTGGGCATCTCGCAGGTATTTATTCTATGTGTTTGACCAGTTCTGAAACTCCCTAATACTCTCCACAGGCTACTGCCACAGCCCTTGACTTCCTTCCAGAACTTGATTGTAAAATCCTATTGCTAGAAGCAGTACATTCTTTGGATTCAAGACTTGACCTAGAAGCTACCTCCCTGAAGACTAACCCTCATAGTATCACAGGATACTATGCAAGATGCTAAGGGAGCATATCAATCAATGGCTCAACTTTAAAGTCCAACAACCACAATGACAGGCACAGAAAACTTATCAGTGCAATGATGACACTTTTTATCTTGGGAGTAATCAAAGCAAGCTTGGGAGTAAAATTTGCTCAATGGGAGGGAACTGATGTGTGGTACTGTAAGCACAGACAAATAGATATGGCTGGAGAGGTCATAGATCCTAAAGAAAACCCTGTATCTGTCGCATCTCTTGGCAAACATAATTTCTTACTGTGTGCTAAATATGTATTCTTATGTTTACAGACAAGTATGCTTGTCACTACTCATCAAAGAAGCTTAATTTTGCAGCAGATAGAGACTATTACAGAATTCATTGTGAATCTTTCAAGTTCTAGGACCCTCTGGCATCCTGTATGTTCTGTTTTCTTCTTGACACTCAAGGAGTCACAGTTCCAGACAGAATATTTCAATCAGTAGTACATAAACAAGATTTCAGTGAGAAAATGTATCCAGAAGTTAAATGTGACATGTTGTACGATTTCTACTGCAGAGGGTTCAAGAACAGGAAAACCAATATTTGGTGATAACTGACAAAATAAAACACAAAGAATAGCATGGTGATTTGAGAATATGGTTTAAAAATTAACTTAAGATGATAAAACAATTTTCTATGCTCATAAAAACAAGATACATGTGCTAGTTAGGTGGGTGTACATGTTTGACAAAAGTATCCACTTGAGGGCTGGAGAGATGGCCCAGCAGTTAAGAGCACTGACTGCTCTTGCAGAGGACCCAGGTTCAATCCCCAGCATCCACATGGCAGCTGACAATCGTCTTTAACTCCAGTTCCAGGGGAATCCGACACCCTCTTCTGACCTCTGCAGCATTGCACGACACAGGTGCACAAATCTACATGCAGACAGTACATTCATACAAATAAAAAATAAATAAATAAAAATTAAAAAAATAAAGAATAACTCTTCATTTCATTTCTAAAAAAATCCACTTGAATGATTAAGCTCCATTAATTTCAGAGTATAAGTTGTAAACAATTAAGTGATACTGAAAACAAATCACGAAACTTTACCTATGATCTGAATACTTGAAAAATATACCCTTTAAATTCCAGGAATTTAGAAAGGCTACTAATTCTGATATTGCATGCATCTTAACTTGGAAAAAATATAATGTTCTGGCTAAGTACTTGCTACAGAAGTTTACTGTGGCTCTTTGGATAGCATTAAAATAGAAATCAACTTGATCACAGTTTTGGAAGCCAGTATCTAAGATAAAGGTGTTAGGAAATCTGGTTTCTTGAAATGCTGTGTGCTTGGCTGCCCTCTTTGAGTATTCTCTCAATGTCTTGTAGTTGGCTGGAATTTCAGCCTCTTCTCACAAGAGTTTTATGATATCAATTCAGAGTGAAGCCATACAACCTGTTGAGCTCATTTAAACTTAATGAGGTCTTAAAAGGACCTGGCTTCAAAGACATTCATATTTGGGCTTAATAATTAATGATAGGAGTTCAGAGAATCTTTCAATCCTTCATATGTATCCTCTGAGTAGCTATGTAGAGTATCAGTGGTACTTTGACATGAGAATCAGCCTTGTCATAGATTCTTAAGAAAGTAGAATTTCCATTTGGAAACTAGCTATGATTTATAACTGCAACCATGATTAGAAAATTCCAGAAGGAGTCCCCAGAAGAGACTTTCTCCAGATGGGCATTCTGTGCTCAAGTAATTTATTGGAGGGCATAAAGAAGGTATTGATTTACAAGAAGAACCCTTGAGACAATTATTATTTTGATCCTCTGTAAGCTTAGAATTTTGCCTAGACACATTTTTCCTTTGACTATGCTGCTATGCCATGCTGGCTGCACTTAAGTTCTTATTGTACATAAGGTGCACAATAAGATTGAGTGAAAACAGTTGCAGTGAGTTAATTATTTTTAAATGCTATGTGTATGAGTTTTTTGCTTGCATGTATGCATGTGTACCGTGTGCATGTAATGCTCATGATTGCCAGATGAGAGCACTGGATCTATTGAGTCAGTGTTAGGATGGTCATTCTCCACCATATGGGTACAGGTCCTCTGCAAGAGGAACCAGTGCTCCTAACTGGTGGGCCATTTATTCAGCCCCATATTTAATTAATATTTTTTGAAGTTATAAACATAGAAGAACTGGGGCTAAAGACAATAGAATGAAGTGCATACAGAAGGCCACAACTGGCTAAGTTTTAAAGAATACAACACTGTGGAGTCCATGGCACAGGAGAGGACTGCTATACTACACTTGACCCAAGGGACCATTGCAGAAGAGGGGACAGAAAGATTCTAAGAACTAGGGTTGGTACATGAACAACAGCAACCTCAGGAATTTGAAACAATGGTCACAACATGCACAAGACACATACTGACTCAATCAGAAAAAACCTGGGGTAACATATGGGAAATGGGCATAGGCTCCAACCATAGCCAAGGAACTATTGGCAAATGATTATTGTGGGCCAAAGTAGAGTAGTTCTTCAAGGGAGTGACTCTAGAGAAGCTGAATAGACTCTAGTGGTGGAACTTGCACTAAAGTACATACAAATGCTGGACTGGATAGTATTTAACATATATGACAGACTATATGAAATCTGGTGGGAGATGTGGGAGTTAGGGAGGGTAGAGGAGGCTTAAATTTGATTAAGATATTTTACTCAATAAAAATAGTAATCAAAGATAAAAATATATACAAGCTGGACCAGTTTCTTTGGTATATGAACATTGCATTTTTAGATAATTTTCAGGTTATTTAAATTTTAAATAGTTTTCAGATTATTTAAATTTTTAGTTTAAATTGATAATGTTATTTCTGACAAAAACATTTTGCTAAAATGTCCAATCTTCACATAGTATTTGTATGTTAAGTTATTTGGAAGAAAAGAGACAATTATCACCTGATTATTTTTAACTGAACGAGCCTCATCTGGGTAGGTAGCAGTTACAAGAATGCATTTATTTTTCTCATATATATATATATATATATATATATATATAGATATAGCTACAAGTGTGGTGTGTCTGTGTCTATGTGCAGCATTTAAGCACATGTAAAGGTTGGCCCTTCTACTCACAATAGCTAGCAAAGGGGATCAGTCCTTCAACTGATTAATGAATAATGGAAACATTGTACAGACACACAATAGAAACTACTCACCTTTCAAGAAAAATGAATTTATGAGATTTTCAGATAAATGGGTGTAATTAAAAAATATATATATATATCATATATATTATATATATATATATATATATAGTTTGAAGTAAGCCAGGCACAAAGAAGACAACATATTGGCATGTTGTCTCATAGTTCAAATCTTTATATTTGGTTTTGAATCTTTAGATTTGCATACTTGCCATACCTGTAGAAGCCAAGAAACAAGAGAGGTGTTTGGATGGCTAGGAACTCTTAAGGGAGGGTGAAGAATAGGAAAAATGTGAATTAAAGCAGAGAGAGGGAATACTGAGGGTGGAAAATTTTAAGCAAGGGTGGGGTTGGGATGATGGGAGATATGAGGGGGCAGTAGGGAGGCTTAAGGAAAATGAAGTTGTATAAGAAAGCCATGCAGAATCCAACTATTTTTGGTGAAACGTATGTTAAAAATAAATACCTTCAGAAAGGATATATCCCTCATGGCTGGATAATACTGTTTCCAAAAGCCACGGGTAATTAAGCCAAAGTCTTAGGGTCAGGTATGGGATCCTTCCTAACGTGTTTTTACTTGGGGAGATTTCAGAGGCCCTCAAAAGATTGCAAGCTACTGCAGTTCCTATTCATGAATACATAATTATTTGTTGAGACCTTACTGAAGAACACACACACACACACACACACACACACACACACACACATACACGGGGTTGGGAGAGCTTTGTTGAGAGTTATAGTAAAATCAAGCTGACTGGAACTAGAATCTTCCTTCCTGCTCACTAACTTTCAAAGTCCCATAAGGTGCTAAGTAGGCTATTAGAGGAGAAAAAGCATTAAAAGCCTTATCCAGCTGGGAATACTATGAAAAACATATTAACCTGCCAGGAAAGTTGTGCCCATTGGAGCAATAGTGACAGGGCTTTTACAAGGATAACCAGCCACTCTTTTATTGAATTTGAGGCCCACTCTATGGGAGGTTATCCATGTCTAGTACTATTCAATCGAAAGCACATTGCTGAGAATATGTTAGCCTTGCGGGGGTGGGGTATATTACTAACTATCATTGTATAACTAAACTGGCATGGCTTAAAGGAGTCTACAAATTATTTATGTTAATATGCATAGAAAAATTATATTCTTGTGTTAATCAGCAATGACTGAAGACATTTATGGCTCTTCAAAGTGTTGAGAATAAATGACAGTTGAGGGCTCAGCCCTAAACAGGACATTTCTACCACCACCTCCTTAGGGACTCAGGGAATATCAGATAATGAGGAGTGAAAAGACTGAAAGATTCATATGCCTAGGAGAAAGGTTGTGCAATACTGTCTTTTTTGCATGCTACAGGAATTGCAATCATGATCTCACAGGAGCTCTGGATACCTCCACTAGGCTTGTAGATCATAGGGCTTTTCATCAGTCAAGCTTGGCTCTGGGAGGGGCTAACTGGGCCCTGCTAAACTAGTGGCACTGGTGGATTGTAAAGGAGGGGTAGTTATTTTCAGTTGTGTAATCTTGGGAGAGCTGCAGCTCCTGTGGGCAATCCCACCATCATGACCAAACAGATGGCTCTGGTTAAACTCAGGGCCCTTACAAAACAAGCAAAAGGACATTGATTTGGGAAAAGGAATTGCAGAAAAGAAGATAGGTTAATAGGTGTTGGCGGAATATAGGTCAAAGGGGGAGATAAGGGTAGCTGGAATGCATTATACTCACATTTTAAATTGTCTGAGAATAAATTGAACAAAATTACTCATTTAAAAAAAAAGATGGATACTAATGTAGATTTGAAAAATAAATTGATCCTTCTCATTTTATCCTTAGGCCACCAGTGTCATTTGTGAATCTCAACCAGCCAATTAAAATTGGTGGCATTCTGAAATTCAAGTATAACATGTTATGTAGATATCTAATATATGCATTTTGGTTTCAATGGGAAAAACAGTCCAGTTTCTTCCTGAGTGTTTTGTATTCCTCACGATGACTACAGTTTGCCAGTTTACACTTCAAATAAAAAACAAGCAGACTGAAAAGTGTAATTGTGCCTTTTCAGCTTGCTTACAATGTGAGGTGAATACTAATATTTCATTCCCTTCAAACATTGTGAAAAATTGGTCATTGAAAACACTGAGTATGTTGGTGGTTCACTTCCTAGGACCAATGCTTCATTCATCCATACTTTTCTTTAAATTGAATTTCAACTCAGAGAGGAAAAAAATGGGAAGAGAAAAAAGGGAATCAGTGAAAGCAATAAAAGTGTACAGAGAATACACATAAATCTGAGTCCCTCCATTCCACTACAAAATATCAGAAATCAGCTAGACATTTTTTCAGTGAAACACTTGTGGTCAGGTTCAAAAATCAATTTGTATGTATGTATGTATGTTTGTTTGTCTGAAATCAAGACTGACATCTTGGTTCAAAAATATGTATAAAAGAATTAGTTTCCTCTCCCAGAAAGGTGGTGGGGATATAAGGGAATTGAATTCATTTTATTTTTATTTTCCACTTTAAAAACTACTGAGAAAATAAATATATCACAGATCAATATTTAAAAGTCACTTTGTTTTTTTGAACTCTAGAAAATGATTATGTTCCTATTATGCAATTATAATAACTATGCTATTTCCCTCACGAACATTACAGGGTCTCTGTCTTTACCCTCCCTTGATCGCTCTCTCTCTCTCTCTCTCTCTCTCTCTCTCTCTCTCTCTCTGTCCTTACCCCCACAAACCTTACAGGCTCTCAGTATTTAGGTTACATTTCCTGTCTGTATAAATTCTGAACCTGCTCTCCGTTTTACTTACTATCTTTGTCTAATGACTTCAAAAGTTGTTTCTAAGGATTAGACATGCCTCTCATAAGTCCAACTAAAAATGGATGCCTTCTCTTAATTGCATTATGCCTCTTTAAGAAAATATTAACTATACTTCTTAGGACTCTATTCACTACCATTTTTCTTCTCTTTTTCATAATCAATCAATACCTACTACTGGATATATATTCTGACTCTGGTTTTAATGTCTTTACTTTTCACAATCTCCACTGCCTATGATTTCATGATTAAGGGACTTGTAACTGTTCCTGCCATATAGATGAACATTTTTAGAGTATGTATACTTCGTTATGTTGATGATCCCTTTTAAACTCTCTATACAGTCATTTCATTGTTACCGTGCTCAGTTTCTGTATACACATCTGACTCCTGTTGCCTCTTTAGGATGTTTGCAGTCTGTCTTCTTATACTATCCTCTGTTGTCCTATCACAGTGAACGTTTTATCTCTTTTGAAACTAATTGTGTGACATTACAACCACCACTTTACCCCTTCTGTATATCCTTTGTATCTCAAATTGTACATGGTCACCTCCTAAATGCTCAGTGATTTTCCCCATCTGACTAAATGTACTATCTCCATCTACAACTCCCTTTCTCACCACTGATTAAATACCTAATTAAGTAGCTGTTTATCTGTCTTGCCAACATTGTTAGACTTGTCACTACATAAGAACTGATCTCTTTTACTATTTTTCTTAAAATTTTTTTGAACTTTTGCACATTTCATATATTTCTTAATCAATATAAACTCATTCCCCTTTCCGTACCCCATACACCAGCATAACTCCTGCATTCTGCCATACTTGTCTAGCATCTTTTTTTCAGTCTTAAAAAAAAAAATCAATGCAGAAATTTACTGTTTTTGGCAGAAGTCTACTGTTTCAGTCATTTCTTTGAACAAGTCTATTTTGTTGTTGTTCCCTTTAATTTTATATTACGCCAAAATAAGCATGTATACACTCCATACACATACCGGAATTACAACATCTGAAAAGAAAATATAGGTTAATTCCAAAACTTGTTTAGGAATTCATTTTTTAACAGTAGAGTTGCATGCAGGTAAAAAGATATTACTTTACATTCCTAAATTACATAGCAAGTTGATGTATGTTTTAATGTACTTTTTATACTAGCATCAGGTATTATATTTACTAAAAAAGAAAATATATATATTCAGTTTGCTTTAACAAATAAGGATTTGGTGCCAGGATCCACAAAAGAGGGACACCATACATTGTTTGTCTTTGTGGGACTGCATTACTTCATTTAGCATAATGGTTTCTAGTTCCATCCATTTACCTGCAAATTTCATGATGTCATTTTTTTCCCATTGCATAGAACTCCATTTCGTAGATGTACCACATATTCTTTATTCACTCATCGTACATTATCACCTCCCAAATACTCAGTGATTTCTCCCATCTGACTAAATGTGCTATCTCCATCTACAAGTCCCTTTCTTATCACTCCTTAAGTACCTAATTAAGTAGTTGTTTATCTGTCTTCCCAACATTGCTAGATCTGTAACTATATAGGAATTGATCTCTTTTTTTTTAATTATTTTACCTGTTAAGTGAAACAAAGTTTAGTTTCCCTAAAATGTGATGTTTCATGAGGAGAGTCATAAATATTTTATTCGGTAGTATTATATATATATATATATATATATAATTATATATTTATATATATATATATATATATTATTATTATAAATATATATTTATAATATATATAACTATATATTATTATTATCTATTATATATATAAATTATATATATATATATAATTATGAGCTAATATATTAGCTCATAATTCAGAAAGTGTTGATAGTATGTCTATGGATCTTGAGATATAGGTAAAGCAAATAATCTTTACAAACTTTTTGCTATAACTTTTTATTAGTTACTTAAAAATTCCATATATGCACAAAATATATTAGATCATATTCACCTGGCACTGTTCTACATCCAATAACTCCTCACAACTCTGTGTCTTCTTTATTTTTTATGTTTTAATTATGCATGCATAAATGTTTCTGTGTTTAGGGATATACACATTGAACTTGAGTTACAGGTAGTTGTGAACTGCCTAACATGGGTGTTTGGAAGTGAGCTTGGGTTCTCTCTAAGAACAGTATGTGATCTTAACCACTGAGCCATCTCTTTAGGACCTACATTTTTTTATTGTTTATTTATTTTTGTATGTGTATGAATGTACAATATACTGTCTACATGTAGGTTTGTGCACCGGTGTTGTGCAATACCGTCAGAAGAAGGTGTCAGATTCCCCTGGAACTGGACTTAAAGATGGTTCTCAGCCGCCATGTGGGTGCTGGGGATTAAACCCGGGGTCCTCTGCAAGAGCGGTCAGTGCTCTTAACCTCTAGGCCATCTCTTCAGCCCTAAGCCCTACATTTTTAATAGCCTACTGAGTCCAATTTATTGTTGCCCATACTCATGAGTGTGACACCATCTACACTTTTAAACAAAAATGATTTCTCGGGCCCTAGAAGCCAATTGTCAATACTTCCTCTACTTGAAGTGGTGGCTATGAGATCCCTCTCCCCTATCTAGAATGCTGGGTGGCTTAGCCTGCTTGATTTTTGCAAGTCTTATGCAGCTAAGATTTTTAATGACATTTTCATCCCCACAGCCTGCATAGAACCTTTGGTACCATGAAACCTATCCAGCATGTTTATTGTCTACAGTAATAAGGTCTTACCATCAGGTTCTAGTGGGAAATGTAATGCAGCAGTTGCATAGTCCCTAGACTTGCCAAGGAATGCTATGTTTGAACATTGTAGTAATGAGTTACAATCACCTTTTCCAGAGAATAGGATCACAGGATGACCAGGCAAATAGTATAAACTGATACTTTCTGTAGTGCGAAAAGTTAGTAGTTCTTGAATGACCATGGTGGAATTCTTATCATAAGATTGTGTTATTGCATTGTAGGTCATGGGAATACACATGAAATTTGTGGATTAACATTCAAATCTACAAACTTTTAAAAGATTCCATTAAGACTCAAAATGAGCTTACTACCTGATTCAGTCATACCACTTCTGGGTGTATACCCACAAGACTCTTCTTACCTCAGTGATACATGCACAGCTATGTTTATTGCAGCTCTGTTCACAATAGCAAAGAGCTGAACCAACCCAAATGCTCCTCAACTGACAATTGGATAGAGAAAATGTGATACATCTACACAATGGAGTTCTATGCAGCAATAAAAAAAGAAAACATCATGAACTTTGCAGGTAAATGAATGGAACCGGAAGATATTATGTTAAGTGAAGTAACACAGTCCCAGAAAAACAAACGACGAATGGTATCCCTCATCTGTGGATACTAGCACCAATAACCTAGTTGTAAACATTTCTCGTTGGGAGTGATGCATATTGGAAAGAACAACACCAACAACAGAAAAGACTGCATCAAAGAACTGACTGAAAGGGTGAATCTGGTGGGGTGGGGAGCTGGGAGGGGGACATGGGTCTAGGTTTGATTTGTAACATAATCTTGTACAAAAAAATGTAAAACGATAAATTGAAAAAAATAAAAAAATGAAAAAGTCTACATTGATGAATAAACACATTACCAATAAGAAATATTTTATAGGATCTAATATATACCAGGAAATGCTAGATGTTGAAACTCTGAAGACTAGAAAAACAAACCAATCTTTCTGTAGGATTAAAATTAAAAAAAAAATCACAGTTCAACAATCTCAGTATAGTGAAATCAATATATAAACTCTCAGAGAGATGTATTATGTATTGTTGAATTCAAAACTACACATGATCCTCATTCAAAGGTATTAACTGAAATTTTAATCTTTGTGCCAGATATTCACTCCATAGTTCAGAAGAATGATAACAGAGGAAGATAAAAAACCCCTTTGTTTTGACATATTTTAGTGAAAATGATTGAATGGAAAAAAGTTACTAAACCAGTATATACAAAATCATTACATTTATATTAAAATTCAGGACAATATAACTCTAACTACAGTGACAGAAAAGAAATCAGTTATTACCTGAAGGTGGGCTGCCAGATGAAATATATTTCAATTCAGCAGAAGGTAATTTGAAGGTGATGGGAATATTTGTTACTTGTACTGTTTTATAATGCTTATCAGTAGGAGTTTATAGAAAATATACATAGAATGGGTAATTTAAACATGTGAAGCTATTTTTCATTGATTATAATTTTAAGTCACAGTAAACCATCAACTGCCCATAGCTCCTCAGTAATGGGGATTCAGGAAACTCCTTTCACATCATGCTAGAAGGCTTAGTGGCTTGATCTTGAGGCCTTGTGCAGGCAGACAGAGCTGCTGTGAGGTGATAGTACAGCAGTCCTGTCATGTCTGGAGACACTGTTTCACTTTGGGCTTTCAAAACATCTGGCTCTTATGATCCTTCTGCCTCCTCTTCTCTGATGGTCATTGAGAATTGGGGAGGGTGTGTGATAATAGATGACCCATTTGTAGCTGAGCAATCCACAGTCACTCATTCTCTGCACTTGAACTAATTTTGACCTTTATGCACTGATCACCACCCACTTCTCTATGGGGTCTGAAAGTTACCTTAATACCAGCCTGGCTCTGGTCTGCCTCCTGTTTCATTTCACCTGTTTGATTTTTCTCTTTGGTTCTGTAAATTTCTGTGGGAATACATTTTTCATTATCATATTTTCTACTAATTTTCTTGTTAGTTATACAAACAAGAACTTTAAGTTACAAGTTCTATTTTGACCTAGAGGGGACATATTTAGTCTGGACATTGTTAATATATCAGCCCGAGAGTTGTAGGGACACCCATATTTTATAGATTACTTAGCAGCATTCCATATCTTCAATACACCAGGTATTTTCTTTCTTTTATTAAAGTTTTGTGTATTTCATATAATATTTCTTAATCAGATTTAGATGCACTCCCTTTCCTTGCCCCCAGGTATTTTACTAGCCTTTTGCCCAATAGTTAAATCCAATAAAAATTACTAGGTTTTGAAAAATATCCACTTGGGGGGGAGGGTCAGAAGAAAATTTCCCCTCTTTATCAATTACTATCATAAAGTATACACCATGTATTCTTCAATATTTAAATTAATAAAAACACATTACCAAGCTTAACAACAATTATAAATTTGGAACATTTTAAATGCATATTCTTTTGCTAATTTTGAGTTATAGTTTTGAATTAAAAACTATACTACATATTGAAATGATTTGTAATAACAAGTATTTATAGACAGCTGCAGTTGTACAATAATATTTTTATATTAATTAGTTTACATATTTTAACCTGTGAAAATATAGTTTCTGCCTGAAAAATCTACTTTGGATATTAACCACATTTAAATGTTCATTTTTCTGGAAATGCATTTATTAACTTTCATTTTAAGGAAATTATTAGGCATACAGTCTTTGATTGGCAATTGTAGCCACTCAGTGTTCAAATCTGACATTTCCTTGCCCTTCAACTTTCCCTTCCCCAGGTGAGAAGACTTTATAAAGCTTCTCATTTCCTAAGCTACCTTTATATTTTTCTTTTTTGACATTATAAAGTTTGTATTTTTCTAATCATTTCTTTGTACCACTGAGTGTGATGCATCTGTATTTAATGTTGTCTTTTCATTTTGGAAAATTGGCTGCTCTATTGAACACTAATGATCCTTCGGGTTCTGCTTGTCTACTAATTTTGGAATTCTCATGATATATTCCTTTAACTTTGTCCATGGTACACATTTTCATCCTAATCATATTTCCTCCACTGTTTTTCTCCAGTGGGATCTGTGGTTATAACTTTGGACTCATCTTCCTAATCAATAAGAACCGGGTTTAGCTGTGATTGAATTATTATTACGCTATTTGCAGGTTTTGTAAAGTTCCTTCTCTTAACTCCATTGTCTGTATCATTTTCAACATCATAATGATCTTTAATTTTATACATCACAAGACATCTTAATGACACAGGGTAGAAACGGCAACCCCTAGAGGGTCTTGTTCATAAAAGAAATTAAGCACAGACACAGACGGATTTATTTATTTATTTATTTATTTATTTATTTATTTAGAATTTAAAGAAAAATCTTAAGAGCAGTGAAGCTGGTGATCTCAGCTGCCTTGAGGAGGAGAATGGAGGGGAGAAGGAAAAAAATCCATGAAGTGACGCAGGTTTAGAGCCTGTAGGAATGTCAGACTGGCATTCGCATGGCGTGGAGAAAGAAGCCTCAGAGAAAAAGTAAAGAAATACAAGATGCTAGAGCAGTCCATAGTGTGAAAGAAACCACCTTTAGAAAGGGGTTATAAGGAATAAAATGGGGGAGATTATATTTTTTGAGGAGTTCAGAAAAGTGTGCAGACGTACAGAGGGCCACATGTCTGTGGCCACGTCCAGAAGCACTGCACTTTGGAAACTGGATGTTGAGAAGAAAATGTGACCTTGGATGAATGAGATACTGGGGGTGGGGGGTGGGGAAGGCTGGATAGTCTATAGAGGTAAGGGTGGAGCTGACCTTAAACTTCTCCAAGTAAGCTGGAGAATCCTTTTTGAATAAATTCTGGGTGTGGCCTAACAGGGGAACACAGTGGGAGAAACAGAGTTCCAGAGTCATTTTCAGTGGCACAGGGCGAGGACATAGACAGCTCATCTGTACAGGCAGAGGGGACAAGAGAGATTCATCCCACAATTCTCTGGTAGACAGACAGTTCTAATAGATGTCATAGAAAACTAGGGTCCACCAAGTTCCAGTAGACTATTTAAGAGTCTGACTTTTTCTTTCAGGGTAGTTGTAATGTTTGTGTAATTAATAATGCCTACAGAAAAGGACTGCTGAGTCCCCAACACCATTAGCTTCTGACAGAAAAAAAAGAATTCCTTCTTCACACTCATTAAAACTGGAGCACCATCCAGTGCCATCTGTACAACCTAGGAGTGAATATGGCCTCGGAAAATCACAATTGTGGGAACTAAGAATTTGACTGATTTACTATTTTTATCTTCATTTTAACAAAGACTGAATTTTCTTCTATTATTCTGAAATACCATGGAAATTCAGTTTTCTAATGTGGAGATCATTGGTTTGCTTCTTCAGTCCCTTAGGTTGTGATTGGAATTATTTTTATAGAAAATGAATTAACAAAAGCTTTACCATGCATCTGTGAAACTTTCATATCGAGATTTATTTTTTTTACTGCAGCCTCACATAACTTCTAATCCTTACCTATTTATTCCATTCTAGTTACAGCCCACTAGCCATACCAAAACAAAACATTCAGTCCAAATCTAGAAATTTCACTTACTCATGAAAATAAAAGAGCCTGCTGACTATTTTTTGCAGAAAATTCAGGTTACCTTTGTAGATATTTCTGTTTCTCAGAACCTTAGCGTATGTAAGCATGTATTGATTTTACATCTTGATATGTTTTACTGTGTGAAAAATCCAGTTTCTTTGGCAATGTGTGTATAATTGGACTCCTAGAACTAACACCTTCCATCTTGTAGCAGAAGTCTTTCATCTGTAGGGTGCAAAACAGAAACAGATGAAGTCAGTTGACTAGGATCACTTAGCTTTGCCAATGCAGTGCTATAAGTCTATTTATAACTTTTAAATCAATCAGGCTCTACTTCCACCAGAACATGGCGAGAAAAGTAGGTTGCTGCTTACTCAGAGTCAAGACATTCGATCTTAGATATAAACAACTTGTAAATTTGGGAAAAGATTGTGTATTTTTAAAGTCATAAAAATTTCTTGATACTTTATAATATTTATAATAAATTTACTTACATTATTAAATGTAACTTATTAACCATAGTCTAAAAACTTGGTACATTAAATCACCTCTTTGCCAAATAATTTTGAGAATCATATAAATCTTTCGTTGAGTTTCGTGGTAATATAGGTATGTATCAAAATAGACTTATCATATCATCTGTGCAAGCAAGCACAAATTCTTTCAAGTAATATGTATTGTTTTCTAATATAAAATAATGCATAACAACAAAATAAATGACCTAAGTTATGAGTCCAATCTCAGAAAATAAACGACTTATACATCATCATGACAGAAAATAAAATTGGATAAATGTTGGCAAAACAGTTTCTTCTATCAAATATCTCACATCCCCATGGGACAGAGTATGTGCTGGTTTATCTTTTTTTTTTTTTTTTTTTTTTTTTTAACATTGTGCTGGAGAGTAGAAGTATTTCAGAGTTTGGAATTTGGGGGGATTTTTTTTTGGTCTTTTTGACATAGGGTCTCCCTTTAGTCCCAGCTGACCTGGAGCTATACCTACTGTCCAAAGCTCAATTGGAAACTGAGGGGACACAATCAATGAGCCAATGGTTTATATATAAGAATCTGTATTTTCATTTACACCACTCAGAATAATCTCACAATTGTTATTAGGAGTGTAATACACAAAACATCAATAACAATATTTTATAAAAAAAATAAAAAAAGAGTGTAAGTATTTAAAAGAGAATAATCCCAAACTAAACAAGGAGGTTTGCAAAATGCACGCACACAACCCTAGGAAGTCACATTAGTTATTATTCACAGAATTTTAACTATTCATCTGTGGTTGTGATTTGCCCTCAAGTCCATGAAGAATTATTTATTAAATACCATTAGCAATGATAAGTACTGTTTGGCTCAGTATGCTTTCCCAATTCAAGATGCATTACTTTAACCAAGAGTATGATATTCTAATCACAGTTGATTGCTAGGAATGCAAATGAGAACACTCCTGAACACCCCAGCTGAAAAGCCTGCTTTAGATTGTGGGAAAGTGGAAGATATTTCTACATTTAATTTCTTGTTTTTCTTTGTGTGATGGAATATATCAAATTTAATTGGGTGTCACCTTTGGTTATACCTTTGTTATAGCCAGTGATTTTACAAAATAAAGTGCACCTTTAATATTTGTCTATATTTGTTGTTATATAAGATGTTTTATATAATATTTGCAGAGTATTTGCCTATCCTTCATTTCTCCTAAGGCACTTCTCTGTCATGACCTCTTTTGCAATGAGCAGTTGTAATAGAAGAAAATGTTAACTTAAAATGAACTTTAATTGGAAAGTTTAGACATGGCAGCATATTCTGTATTCTATAAAAAAAAAGCCTTTTCAAACAACCAAGATTAATACAGCATAATTAAAGGATAGAAATGATATCAAAATTATCCAAATGGCAAATTTAAATAGTCTGAATTTTAAATACCAATTGTAGAAGTGCAAATTATTTTCTAAAAATAAAGAAAATCACTTGTAGTTAAGGCTTTCTTTGCAGGATAGTCTAACAGTTATCTTTAAATTATTTTTTAGTTTTTTTTTTTTTTTTTTCATTTAACAACTATCATTTATAATATAATATATATATATAATATATAAATATGTTTTGGGGTTTTTTTTTTTTTTTTTTTGGTCTTTTGAGACAGGGTTTTCCCTGTAGCTCTGGCTGTCCTGGAACTCACTCTGTAGACAAGGCTGGCCTCAACTCACAGAGATCCACGTGCCTCTGCCTCCCAAGTGCTAGGATTAAAGGCATGAGCCACCACGCCCAGCATTTATTTATTTCTGTATGTGTATAATGTACTTGTCTGATGCAAGTCTGTGCACCGGTGTCGTGCAATGCGGCGGAGTCAGAAGAGGTGTCGGATTCCCCTGGAACTGGAGTTCTCCTGGAATCGGTGTTCAGACGATTCTCGGCCGCCATGTGGGTGCTGGGGATCAAACCCAGCTCTCTGTAAGAGTGGTCGGCGCTCTTAACCGCTAGGCCTGATTTCTCCAGCCCCTTTACCCATATATTCTAACAATGAAGTAATGCTTAGTAATATAATATAGGAAAATTTTGGTATTTTTCCATAAGTATTATTCAACATTATAAATACACACATATATAATTAATATAATTGGGAATATTGTTTAACAGATATCATTTGAATGGATGTACTGGTCACCTTGATATGTATTATTACAAAACTCAAATAAATGCATATATTTTAGTATATTTAAAATACTTTTATATTTAAATAAGGTGTATCTTTTTTTAATTTGTTTATTATTTTTTATGTGTATGAGTGTACTGTCTGCATGTAGGTTGGTGCACCCTTGTCATGCAATGCCGCGGAGGTCAGAAGAAGGTGAGGATTCCCCTGGAACTGGATTTATAAACGGTTCTTAGTGGCTGTATTAGTCGCAGGGTTTCTCTAAAGAAACAGAAGCAACAGGATGAATATATATAAACTATATCACAAATTTATTGATTTGCTCACGTTATGGAGCTCAACAGTAGCTCGAACTGGAGATAGGCCTGGGACTTCCAGGGAACTGCTCAGTTGAAGGCTGGATGTCTTCAGGAGTCCCAGTCTCAGTCTGAATCCCGAATGGATTCCAGGAGACTTCCAGTCCTCGGTACAGCTCGATGGGATCCCGAAAGGTGATCAACGCAGCAATGGCAAAACTCACAAGATCGAGAGAGGAGAGGCAAAGCCGGAGAAAGAGGAAAGGGCCCGCATCCCCGCCTGACCGAGTGGGCCTTAATACTAGCATGCAGCACATCATCAGAAGGTAAAACCGACCACATTTTGGGGGTGGGCCATCGGGTTTGAGGTGTCCAATCAGAAGACCCTTTTCTCTATATTGTCACCTTAGTCCAAGGTCAAGTTGACATACCGAGGATTTAACCATGACAAGTCCACACCTTGTCAACTTGACACCAATAAATAGCCTCCATGTATTTAAATGTCAATTGCAAACGATGGCAGGGTCATAATTCCACCTAACATGTTATAAGTACTCATGTGCAATAGCAAAGCATTTACTCTTAGAGTAGGTGGTAATGTCCTCGAGAAGAATTAGTCCTTCAGTATCTAATAAACCTAAATATGACAACACTTAAACACATATCTCAGTTGCACATTCAAAGGGGAACACAGTTTCCACTTAATATAATACATAACATAAATTTTTTATCATATTTTTTTTTTTTTTTGTGTGTGTATATATACATTATATATAATACCAAATAAGACAAAAAAAGGTTAATATCTATTATAGATCCACGTTTTCTGCAACTGGTCCCAGGGCTCAGCTGATATTTATGACTACCTTCTCTTCTACTACCCATTCTGTTTCCCTCCGCCATCAGCAAGCACATCTGCAGGTCTTGGCTCTTTCCCTGGAGGAGTGACCCATACCTTCATCCCTGAAGGGTCTGGGCCCATTTATTGTCCTGTCTGGTTTTGGGTTGTTGGAATTTCCCATTGACCTTAATCATAAGGACATGTTAGCACCAGAAGGCACCCTACAGCATCTCCTGCTTCCAGACATAATCTTCCTGGCCCCCATTGTGGAGAAAAATGTCCAATTTCCCCCATGGTAGTGCTGGATCAATCACTCTCCTACTACTGTTATTCCTTCCTTAGCCTGTTGGCTTAAAGGCAGTAGAAGCCAAAGTGGCCAGGGGAAAGTCTTAGCTTCCAGTTCAATAGAACGCTTGCTGTATCTCCGTGGCAAAAGCACTCCCCCCATTGGAGGCCAATAAATCTAGACCAGCAGAACGAAGGTCGTGGGTAACGGAAGCAAACAATTTTCATACTGGGACTCACTAGGGGTGATAGTGCAGTGGAATAACTCCCATTTTCCATACTCCTTGAGTTACTGGGCACCATGCATTACTGGCTATAAGAGAAACAGATACCATATAGTGAAGCGTGATTCAAAGCATATTTTACTGCACGATCCCGCCCCTGCACTTCCCTACGCAATCAGCCCCCCTACTAGCCCCACGCCGCTCACCCAGCCCACGGGTTATTCGCTTGTACTAAGTTCACCAGGCCGGCCCCTTCTTCTCTCTCCAATCTGTTTCTTCAAGAGGCCATTCCATCTTTTTATCAAGCCAGCTGCTTCTGGTGGTGGGGAACATGGTAAGACAGTGGATACCATGACCATGGCCCACTTTAGTCGCACTTCTTTGGCTGTGAATGTGAGTTCCTTGTTCAGAAGCAATGCTGTGAGGAGGGAATACCATGACAGGTGGAATAAGGCATTCTGAAGTCCCCGGATGGTAGTTTTTTGGCAGAAGCATTAACGTGCAGAAAGGCAAATCCATAACCAGATAAGTTCTATTCCTGTAAATAACAAAACGCTGTCCCCTCCATGATGGAAGTGGTCCAATGTAGTAGACCTGCCACCAGGTGTGCTGGCGGTACACCTTCAGGGAATAGCACCAATATCGGGGCTCAATGTTGGTCTCTTGCTGTTGGCAAATCGGCACTCGGGCAGCAGCTGTAGCCAGATCAACTTAGGTGATTGGAGTCCATTCTGTCGAGCTCCATGCATAACCTCCATCTCTGCCACCATGACCACTTTGTTCATGGCTCATTAGCAAAGACAGGGATCAGCTGGACAAAAGAGGCTGATCGTCACAGAAGAGTCATCCTGATTATACTTGATTATTGAAATCATCCTCTGCTGAGATCAACCTTTTGATGAGCATTTACATGAGACACAGTATCTTCACATCCTTTAACTGTTACCATTCGAGACTCATACCCACATATTCTTCCCCAAATGTCTATCTCACCAATTTTCCAGTCAGCTTCCTTCCAAGATCCCTGACCATCCACCAAACCATTGGCTACAGGCCATGAATCAGTATATAATCGAACCTTCTGGCCATTCTCCTTCGCAGGCAAAATGCACAACCATGTGCACTGCCCCGAAGTTTGCCCACTGTGAAGACTTTCCTTCCCCAGTGTCCTTTAGGGTTGTTAATAGAAATTGGCTGTAATTGCTGCAGCTGTCACTCTGGGTTGGTGCCTGCATAGCGTGCAGAAACCTCAGTAAACCAGGCCCTAGTCTTCTCTTCTCAGTCAACTGATCATAGGGCAAACCTCAAGAAGCCATAGGTGCATATTTAAGCCCAGGAGACCATTGGTAACAGGAGTGGGAACCATAGGGCATTTGGGCAACTTCTTCATGTCACTTGCTTGTGCCCTCAGGGAATGCCCCGGCCCCATGGGTCCCGTATGTCCACTTCCATTTAACAATGGACTGTTGCTGTGTACGTCTTTCTTTATGGTCTGGTGGGTCATATAACACGCAGCTCATGATGGGCAGCTCAGGTCGCAAGGTGACTTGGGTGGCCCTTTGTCAAACGTTCAGTTTCCACTAAGGCCCGATAGTAGGCTAAGAGCTGTCTATCAAAGGGAGAATAGTTGGTTTGCGATGAAGGTAGAGCCTGTGCTCCAAAATCCCAAGGGCCTCCGCTGTGATTCTCCTATGGGGCCTGCCACAGACTCCAGACAGCATCTCTATCTGTCACTGATACCTCAAGCACATTGGGTCTGCTGGATCATATGGCCCTAGGGGCAGAGCAGCCTGCACCGCAGCCGGGACCTGTTGAAGAGCCTTTTTACTGTTCTAGGCCCCACTCAAAGTTTGCTGACTTACGAGTCACCTGATATATGTGTCTTAGTAACACAACCAGATGAGGAATGTGCTGCATCCAGAATCCAAAAAGACCCACCAGACGTTTTGCTTCTTTCTTAGTGGAGGGGGAGGGGCAGGTGCAACAACTTATTCTTTACCTTAGAAGGAAAGAATACCACTGAACTCCTAGAAACTTCAACCGAGGTAGATGGCCCTTGAATTTTGGTTGCATTTATTTCCCATCCTCCCATGCGCATATGCTTTACCCACAAGTCTAGGCTAGCTGCTACCTCCTGTTCACTGGGTCCAATCATCATAACATCATCAATATAGTTGAGCAGTGTGATATTTTGTGGAAAGTCAGGCGATCAAGATCCCATCTAACTAAGTTATGGCACTATCCGTGAGAATGCGGGAGAGTTAACATACCCCTGAGGTAGGACAGTAAAGGTATACTGTTGGCCTTCCAGCTGAAAAGCAAATTGCCTTCTGGTGGTCCTTTATGAACCGGTATTGAGAAAAAAGAATTGGCCAGATCAATAGCTGCATACGAGGTACCAGGATACATGTTAATCTGCTCAAGTAAACACACCACATATGGTACAGCAGCTACAACTGGTGTCACTACTTGGTTCACTTTTTTTCAATAGTCAACTCTCATTCTCCATGATCTCTGTCTTTTTTGGCCAGGCCCAAATTGGACGAGTTATGAGATGTGGTTAGAAATCAACACCCCTGTATCTTTCAAATTCTTGATGGTGTCACTAATTTCTGCAATCCCTGTAGGGATACGATACTGTTTTTTGGTTCACTCTGTAGAAGCAATGTTATTTTCCCTGGTAGAGGCAACACCAATGGTTTTTCCATTTGGCCTTTCCGAACCATAATAGCCCTCACTCAACAGATCAGGGAACCAATGTGGGGATCCTGCCAATTTCTAATTATATCTATCCAATTATACATTCTGGGATTGGGGAAATAACTACGGGATGCGTTCTGGACCCACTGGGCCCACCATAAGTCGGACTTCAGCCAAAACTCCATTTATTACCTGACTTCCATAGGCCCCCTACTTTAACCGGAGTCCACAATGCTTTTTAGGTCTCCTGGGATAAGCGTCAACTCAGAACCAGTAACCAATAGGCCTCAAAAAGTCTGATTATTTACTTTTCCCCAGTGTACAGTTACCCTAGTAAGAGGCCTCAGGTCCCTCTGGGGAAGGACAGGAGGAAGGCAACAGCATAACCTCTTGGTATTGTGACAAGTCCTTCCTCACTGGAACCGGCCACCCCTTCATTCAAGGGGTTTCTGGGTCTGTAACTGTCTCAAGTCTGGAAACCGGTCAAATGGGCGGGATTCGCTACTCCAAAAATCAAATGTTGACTTCCTGTCATTCGTTATAGAGCTTTTCTGCTTATACAGATCGAATAAAAACTTAGTAGGCTCTGGCTTCTTATGTATTTGGTTCCTGGGAACGCGATGATTAACTAGCCAGTTCCAAAGACCATTTTGAGTCATGCCATTATAGGTATTGCGTTTGCCTTTTCCACCCATTATGATAATTATTGTAACTACGCTCATCTGGTTTTCTGCGATTCAGTGCTGCCAGCTAACGCCTACCCTGAGGTCCTGTTAGACCTATAACGTGTACATTTAATTTATGCCCAAGACGAAGCCACAACTTCCTCTAACTGTAATATCTGGCATAAGAAATAGGGCAAAAACAAAGCTCTTCAATGTTCTGGTGTCTCTCTCAGTACTTTCCATCTTATAAATTCAGTGAGTGGCATGTCCTCTGGGTCCTAATATTGTGGAGAATGTGGTTTTTTTACACTTCGAATCCACTCAGGCATGCCATTCTGCCTGACCCTCACAATCCCTTATTCAATACTAAGCCAAGGAATAATAGGCATCTCTAACTCGCTGTTAGTAGGCCATGTTTTAATAATACATCAGCCAACCATTCAAATAAAACTTTACCACCTTTTTTAACTGCTCGAGCTTCCATGTTAAACCTAGATTCTCTACTCAGTGGGCTCATTATCGATAAACTCAGTATGATCCAATTTTATATTCCTTCCACCGTTATCCCACACTCTTAAAATCCATTCCCACACATATTCCTTTAGGCTTCTGCCGGAATGAATAAGCAAACTCATTAATTTCTTTAGTAGTATATGGCACCTCCTCGTGATCCACTTTCTATCTCACCTTGAGGGGCTTGCTTAGACTTCAATCTGGTTATATGTCTAGAAGCAACAATTGTTTGGCCCTGAGGGACATCAAGCTCCCATTGGGAGGGGGAAATTAGTTTCTCCAGGCAAGGGTGGGGAGGAGGGATCTGCAGGGTGTGGATTTTCTGCTGAGGGTGGGGAGGTTAATTGCTCAGATAAAGAAAATCCCTAAGAATCCGAGGGTTCAAAATCCTCATTATCATGGTTCTACCACACATCTCCATCCCAAGTTCAGGGTTCCACCCTTTTCCCACCAGTGCTCTCATACTTTACCTGCTGACACTTTTCGTGGCTGGGAATTAAATCTGCTTTGTAAATCAGCCAACCGTATAATAAGGCCTCCCAGCTTGATTTTTCTGCTGCTTAGCTCTTTGGCTGCTTGGAGAGAAATTCTCTCCAGAGCACACTTGGAAACACCCTTTAAACTGTTGTTTCGAATCCGGAGCTAGTCAATTTTATCACTGAGCTCCATATTTTAGTCTAACAGTTTATCCAGACATGCTAGGAGCAACAAGGCAACTTCATTATTTTCCTGATTTTTTCTGCAATTTCTCGAACGTTTTTAATATATAGAGTCACTAAATTCCTTGCTTCTGACAAGAGGTGAGTTGGGTGAGTCAAATGGATCTATCTTCATAATTAGATCAAATAGTCCGCACCAAGGATTATCATTCCTCTTCATGCCACCAGGAGAGCCTTAAGTAACTCTAAGGACCTTCATTGGGTTGAAGAGCTGGCTCCAGAGGCTACCAAGCCCACTAAAAGAAATTCATCCTTTCAATTCCTTTTCTCTAGAACCACTTCTGGTACCAAAATCTGTATTAGTCAGGGTTCTCTAAAGAAACAGAAGCAACAGGATGAAATATACAGCTATATACAAATATATTGATTTGCTCACGTGACAAAATTCAAGGAGTCCAACAATACCAATGCCGCACTGGAGAGGCTGAGAAACCAGGGAACTGCTCAGTCCGCAAGGCTGGAGGTCTCAGCAGTCCCCAGTCTATGGTGCTGAAGGCCCGAATGGATTCCAGGAGATCTGCCAGTCTCGGTACACGCTGGGATCCGAAGGTTGATCACAGCAGCAAGGCAAAATCACCCAGATGAGAGAGAGAGGCAAGCCGCAGGAAGAAGGAAAAGGGCCCAGCTCCGCTGCGTGGCCTTAAATACTGCTGCCGGCCAGACGGTACCCAATTTGGGGTGGGCCATCCGGGTTGAGGTGGTCCAATCAGAAGAACCTTTTTCTCTTATTTGTTGCTTAGTCCAGTCAAGTTGACACCTTGCAGGATTAACCATGACAGTGGCCATGTGGGTCCTGGGAATTGAACCCGGGTCCTTTGCAAGAACAGTAGGTGCTCTTAACTGCTAGGCCGTCTCTCCAGCCCCATCAGGTGTATATTTAATTCAAAGAATTTTACTCTTGGCAAAAGTTCTGAATATGTGTTTCTTTTAAAAGGTATCAATATTCTGTTAAAAAGAATGCCTTTGAAACTAATGCTAAGAAACTATCAGATGTTATATCAGGTGTGTCTTCAATATTAAACTTTAAAATGTGCTGTTTCTGGACATATTTATTTACTAAATCATTATTATAATTATATCTATTTCACTTGGATCTTATTTGTAACTATTCTTCAAATTCCCGTTAGTATTTTTCATACAATGTGAATTGGTTTGAATGAACAAATAGCTTTAGAAGCATTAAATTACAACCATGAATTTATCAAGGAGTAACTTAGATAAAAAGACAGAGTCCACTGGGACTCCTTTAAAATAAAGGTATGTAGGTATTCACCAGCTGTATTTTGATATATGAATTCCTGAATTCAGAACATATTAGCCTGGAAGATTTACATTTATATGATATAAAAATCAATATGAGTATTTATGTTGCTCAGTCATTTAAAGATCTGTTTCTTGCACTACATTGTATCTTAATCAATTTCTCATATGAATATTAATAAAATCTGTATAAATTTATGTGCTTATTAACGTAAAAATGCATGTTTCCAGAAAATTTCTGTGAAATAGGAGAGGTTCTCTAACAAAGGACAATTTTAAAGAATAGACAGATTTTGAGAAGTTAAGAAATAAACAAAAGATACTAAGCTAATGTACTAATTATTTTTGAGAGGAAAATAAGAAAAAAGTCACAAGCCACCACATCAGAAGGTATACCTCCAGAGTGGGGAGCTACCATGCTCACAATAAAACCCAAATAAAAAAAAATGTATTGCTAAGTTTCACATTCTGGGCTAAGTTGATATAATAGGATGATAATAAACTGGGACTTTCATAGAGCACACTGATATTAAAGAATTTATATAGAATACACGAAGTCTATAAATTCTACTCCAGAAAACAGGGAAATATAATTTCACAAAATCAAATATTGGCTCTCCTCACAAGCAAAAAATCATGTTCTAGGACAAATATTGTTTTCATGAAGATATAAGTCACCTTAAATAAAAAACTCAAAGCATAAATGGTAAAGACAGAGACAATCAGGGGCTGGAGAGATAGCCTAGCAGTTAAGAGCACCGACTGCTCTTGCAGAGGACCAGGGTTGGCGATCCCTAGCACCCATGGCGGCTGAGAACTGTCTGTAAGCTCCAATTCCATGGAGAACTCCAGTTTCCAGGGGAATCGCGAGACCGCTCTTCTGACCCTCTGAGGCATTGCACGTCCAAATGGGTGCACAAACCTACATGGCAGACAGTACACTTGCACATACAAAATAAAATTAAAAAAAAAGACAGATAAATAAATGTTGCAGTAATACTCTAAAATAAATGGTAGAAAGTTAATTTTCAAATTAATATCAAATTACATGAACTCAGGATAAAATCCAAATAAAATTTTAATTTAGGGGAGATGGGTTTGGTTGTGAATTCCTATTAGTCATTTAGGAGGTGAGGACAAGTGAATCAAAAGGGAAAGGCCATTCTCATCTACACAGTATCTTTGAGGTTAGCCTGTGCTAAAAGAGACCCTGTCTCCTCTGTGTGTGTGTGTGTGTGTGTGTGTGTGTATGTGCATGTATTGTTAAATATAAAGAAAATGAAAAAGTGCACTAAATTAAAAATAGAGAGAAGTTGTAAAAAAAAAAAATATTTGGAAATAATTTTTAATTTGGAGAATAAAATATATCATACTCATAATTGTAATCTGTGAAATAGAAAAATATACTCTAGTGAACTTCAAAGGCTAATATTTAAAATCTAGTAAATCCAAAGAAAATATAAACAAAGTTAAGTAATAAACAATATATATACGTAATAAGAACTGCTGGCCAACAATTTTCTAAGTCGCAATACATTATGTGATCATAATGTTTATTAAAGAGGAAATATTTTTGTCCTAAATAATATTTAATAAAAAATAAGATATAAGAACGATAAAATGTTTCAACCTTTAATCTACATATAGATCAATAGAATAAAGGCCCAGAAACAAATTGTACATCTGGCTGTTTCCTTTCATGGGCTGACAGTTTGTCCAGGAATAACCTTTCGATCCTACTGGCCTGGCGCGTTATGGCGTCTCCATGAATTTTGATTTTTAATTAGTAACATGGAAACAAAACTAGACAGAGAGGAAAATCACCAATCACCATACAAATTAGTAATGCAAATGGGGAAAATAATTATTAAGAAACCACCTGTGTGTGTATGAGTGTGCTTATCTGAAACACTCAGAGAAGGAAATTGAGACAGATGATTCTATGTGAAGCGTATATTAGGAAAAAAGTCCTCATCAGAATTCATATTTTTAGTTTATGCAGACTAATTTCTGTTGAATAAGTAAATCTCACAATCATAAATGTATATGCACCAAACACTGGTGCACCAAACTTCATAAACACAATCCTAAAGGACTCCAAGATACATATCAATCCTAGCACACTAATAGTGGGCGATTTCAATATCCTACTGAGCACATTGGACAGGTCAACTGGACAAAGAATAAACAGAGAGACATCTGAACTGAACAATATGATACACCAAATGGACCTAACAGACATCTACTAAATATTCCACCCAAACACCAAAGAATATACTTTCTACTCAGCACCCCATCGAACACTCTCCAAAATTGACCATATACTGGGACACAGAGCAAACCTCAGCAAATACAAAAAATTGAAACAATTTCATGGATATTATCAGATCACACTACAATAAAGCTTAATATCAACACCAGAAATAGCCCTACTTGCTACAAGAATACATAGAAGCTAAATAACACACTACTGAATAAAAAATGGGTCAAAGGAGAAATAAAGAAAGAAATAAAAGCATTCTTAGCAGTAAATGAAAGGGATGATACAACACAGCAAAATCTATGGGACACCTTAAAAGCAGTCCTTTTGAAAACAACTGTATGTTATTTCCATATCATATTTCTTGATTCACATTTTTCCATTTTAATTTTATATTACTCTAAAAGATGCATAGATACCCTCCATCATATATTAAAATCCAAGGTCTGAAAATAAATGGTGGGTGAGTTCTAGAACCTGTCTAAGGATTCACAATATAAGAGCATAGTTGTTTTCAGATCACGAGGACTATAACATTAATGTTGCTCAGTTTGCCTTATTAGGTACTTGGCACTAGCATCCACAGACGAGGGATACCATTTGTCTTTTGTTTTTCTGGAAATGTATTACTTCTCTTAGCATAAAATCTTCGAGTTCCATCCATTTACCTGCAAATTTCATGGTATCATCTTGCTTTCCTGCTGCATAGAACTCCATTGTGTAGATGTACCACATTTTTTCTATCCACTCCTCAGTTGAAGGGCACTTGGGTTGGTTCCTGCTCTTTGCTATTTTGAAGAGAGCTGCAATAAACATGGCTGTACATGTATCTCTGCGGTAGGAAGAGTCTGGTGGATATATACCCAGAAGTGGTATGGACGGGTCAGGTGGTAGGGTCATTTTGAGTCTTTTAAGGATTCTCCACACTGCCTTCCATAGTGGTTGTATGAGTTTACATTCCCATCAGCAGTGGATGAGTGTTCCCCTTTCCCCCACTCTCTCCAGCACTTGGTATCGTTTGTTTTCTTGATCCTAGCCATCCTTATCAGAGTGAGATGATATCTTAAAGTGTTTGAATTTGCATTTCCTTTTGTTTTCAAAAGATCCAATTTTAATATAGGTGCAATGTATCAGGCTGGTGTAACTTAGCCTCTCTGGGTGCTTAAGGACCATACTTAAGCCCATACCAACTTGGCAGGGGGACCTAAGGGATAACTTTGTTCCTTGCCCTCAGAGGTCAACCAAGTCTTAGGGGACTATGCATGGGGGGGCATCTTGAAATGTCCTGCAAATGTGGGTCACTAGTCTTCTTGTTCAGGGAGGTCTTGGAGATCCACTAATGGGACTTCAGCCAGTGTCCAGTCTATAAAGAGGAAAGTCTTCTCATGCTTCAGAAAAGGAAGTCTGGTCTAACATGACCAGATGGATGGAACTGACAAATGAAAACTGAAAGGAGCCAGGGGCTCCCATCCCCTCCCCCCCCCAAAAAAAAACCCAAGAGACCCCTGAGGACCAGATCCTCAACTAACTTCGGGAAGGCAAAAACCTTGGTTAATCCAGAATAACTGTGTGGCCTTGGGCATTTGGGAAGAAAGTGGAACCAGAAATAAGTGATCAGGGGGACCGGAGAAATTGTACTTCAGATGTGGGACTTGGGAACTTAGGGAGAGAGCACTGTTGTTTGGCCTGTCTTCAATTCTTACTGGCAGGTGCATTTGCTCTGTAGCTGCCACTGCTTTTGCCACTCTTCAAAGACATGGGAAACAAATTTTTGTCCTTCCATTGTGGACTGAAGACACTTTTCTCTCTGGGAATCATCAGAAAAAGATGCAAGACATGTATGGTGGACTGCAGGGACTCATGTGGGATGGGGGGCATGGAAAAGGAAGTGACTCTAAATTCTATTGAAAATGATGTATAATTTATAGAAAAAGTTTAATAACAATAAAAAAGTAAATTTACAAAAAAAGCAGTCCTTGCCAGGCGTGGCACCTCACATCACTCTAACACCCAAACTAGGCAAAGATAAAACCAAAAAAGAAAACTATAGACCCATATCATTAATGAACATAGATGCAAAAATTCTCAACAAAACACTTGCAAACTATATACAGGCACATATCAAAACGATCATCCACCATGACCAAGATGGATTCATACCAGAGTTGCAGTATGGTTCAACATACATAAATCAATAAATGTCTTAAAGCACATAAATGGACTGAAAGATAAAAACCACATGGTCATCTCAATCTCAATTGATGCAGAAAAGGTCTTAAACAAAATTCAGCATGTCTTCATGTTTAAAGTCCTGGAGGGAATTGGACTGGAAGGAACATTCCTCAACACAATTAAAGTCATATACAACAAATCCACAGCCAGCATTATCCTAAATGGGGAGAAACTAGAAGTGTTCCCCTTAAAGTCAGGAACCTGGCAAGGCTTCCATCTATCCCAACTCCTTTTTAATATAGTGCTTGAAATGCTCATGAGAGTAATATGACAAGAAAAGGAAATTAGAGGAGTACTAATTGGAAAAGAGGAAGTGAAACTATCCCTTTTTGCAGATGACATTTACCTAAGACACTCCAAAAACTCCAACAGAAAACTCCTCAAAATCATCAACAGGTTCAGTAAATGGCAGGATACAAAATTAACTTAGAAAACTTGGTGCCTTTCTTTATGCCAATAACAAACAATTGGAAAAGGAATACAAGGAGACTTTTATACTCACAATAGCCTCCAAAAATAAATTATCTAGGAAAAAACCTTACCAAACATACTAAAAACCTCTACAAAGAAAAATTTAAGTCCCTCAAGAATAAAATTGAGCAAAATACTGGAAGATTAAAGAACCTCCCATGCTCATGGATTATAAGAATCAATACAGCAAAAATGACCATTGTGTCCAAAATAATATACAGACTAAATGCAATCCTAAATAGAATCCCCATGAACTTCTTCACAGACCTAGAAAAAAACTTCCTAAATTTCATAGGAAGAAACAAAAGACCCCAGATAGCCTAAGGAACCCTGAGCAAAAAAAGCAATATTGGGGGGATTGTCATACCAGACTTCAAACTATATTACAGGGCTATAGTCATAAAAACAGCCTGGTATTGGCACAAAAACAGGCCCATAGATCAATGCAACAAAATTGAGGATCCAAGCCTGAGCACATCCAATTTTCACCATCTCATATTCAACAAAGGGGCCAAGAAGACTCAATGGAGGAGAGATAGCATCTTTTACAAATGGTGTTGGCATAACTAGATCACCACTTGTAGAAGATTAAAACCAAATCCTTACCTTTCACCATGTACAAATACCTAATCCAAATGGATCAAATACCTTAATGTGAAAACCAAAACTCTGTAGATGATTGAAAGAAATGTTGGTAGTAACCTACAAGACATAGGCATAGGAAAAGACTTTCTAAATCAGACAGCAACTGTGCAAAAAATAAGAGCAACAATTGACAAATGGGACCTTATTAAACTCAAGAGGCTCTGTACATGAAAAGAAATAATCAAAGAAGAGAAAACCCACAGAGAGGAACTTTTCACCAGTGACACATCTGATAGAGCATTAACATCCAGAATGTATAATCTACTCAAAAAACAAAAGAGGAAGAAAACAAATGGCCTACTCAAAAGATGGAGTAAAGAGCTGAACAGAGACTTCACAAATGAAGAAGTAAAGATGGCTGAAAAGCATCTTAAAAAGTGTTCAACATTGCAAATAATTAAGGAAATACAAACTAAGACCACCTTAAGATTTCATCTTACTCTACTAAGACTAGCTATGATCCAGAAAACAAAGGATACCAAATGCCAGAGAGGTTGTGTGGAAAGGGGAAAACTCAGCCACTGAGGATGTGAATGCAAATTCATGCAACCCCATGGAACGCCATGTGGAAAACTCTTAAGAAATTGAAAATGAGCTACCACCTGACCCAGTCATACTACTCCTGAGTATATATCCACAAGACTCATCCTACTGCAAAAATACATGCACATCTCTATGTTTATTGCAGCTCTTTTCACAATAGTGAAGAGTTGGAACCAACCCAAATGCCCTGGAACTGATGGATAACAAAAATGTGGTACATCTACACAATGGAATTCTATGCAGCAGTTAAAGAAAGATGACATCATGAATTTTGCAAGTAAATGGTTGGAACTGGAAGTTATTATGCTAAGTAACACAGTCCCAGACAAACAAAGGATGAATGGTATCCCTCATTTGTGGATGCTAGCCAAATCTGTAGTTGAAAGGCAAGCTGAGCAATGTTAATGTTATATTTCTTTACATCTGAAGGCAACTGTGCTGTTATAATGTGAATCCCTTAACAGGATCTAGAATTAACTTGCCACTCATTTTCAGACTTGTAATTGTGGTATATGGGTGGTGGGTATGTATTCATATTTTAGAGTAACATAAAATTGAAGGGAAAATGTGAACTCTTTAAAAAAGAATTTAGCATACCAAAACACTGTAACATTGGTTTCTTAAAGTAGCATATCAAACTCTCATTAGGGAGATAGAACAAATATTGATAAATGATTCTAGAGCACTGAAAGAAGGGGAAATATTTGTTTTATAAAACAAACATGATCATTTCATTACGTCCTCTGAAAGGAAATGCAAAGAGGAAAGTCAGTGTGGTGGCTAATCTTAATTGTGAACATCACACAAGTGGAGGGAAGAAAGCTTCATTGAGAAATTAATTCCACCCAGGTGGCCCGTGGACTTGTCTGTGGGGCGTTATCTCAATTAACTGATGTGGGAGAACCCAGTCTAGGCCCACCTGCTTAGGGTAGTTAAGAAAGGGAGATTTCTTCCAGGATCTTAGTTACTCTTCTAGATTCTTGCCTTAGCCTTCCTTGATCATGGATGTAAGCTGTTATAAAAAACAAAATCTTCCCTTCCAAGTTTGTTGTTCATCAAGTTTACAATAGCAACAAAAATCAAAGTAGAAAAGTTGCATATGAGTATGGATTACAAGATTCAAATCAATAGATTGACAGATTCTGGCAACATATATGAAAATAGTGTCCTGTGACCAGGCTGAGATTATTTTTTTTCCTTTTTTTTATTTTATTTATCTTTGTATGTGTATGAATGTACTGTCTGTATGCAGGTCTGTGCACCCGTGTCGTGCAATGCCGCGGAGGTCAGAAGAGGGTCTCGGATTCCCCTGGAACTGGAGTTCTCCTGGAATTGGAGTTACAGATGGTTCTTAGCCGCCATGTGGGTGCTGGGGATCAAACCCGGGTCCTCTGCAAGAGCGTCTGTGCTCTTAACTGCTAGGCTATCTCTCCAGTCCCCAGGCTGGGATTATTATCAATAACATTTGGAAACATTTGGAAATGCATTTATTTCAAATAAATAATGAATCTATGGAATATATACTTATCAACACAATTGCTGTAAAATCCATAAAATTTGCATGATAATTCACAGTGAATAGAATCAAGGAAATCATAAATGAAGGATATTTTCTTTCTTAAATGTAGTAGTTACTTTCATTTTATGCTTATGAGCGTTATGCCTCCATGTATATAAATTACACCCATATGGTGCTGCACCCACAGAGGACAGGAAAAGGCATCAGATTCTTTGACACAGGAGTTAGGCACACTCTTAGCTGATGTGTTGGTGCTGGGATTTGAACCAGGGTCTTCTACAAGTATAGCCAGTTCTATTAACTGCTGAGCCAGGGTAATTGCTTAATTACCTAATTTTTTCAAGTGACAAACATTGGAGAAATGCCAGAATATCTGAAACAGGAAATGATAAACATCATTTTAGCTAAACATCAATATTTTGTAAGAGGTGTTAGTGCAAGTAGACAAGATAAATCTATAGCCAAGGTATGATATTATTCAAACTGCCCATGAATAGAGGAGTTGACAAGAAATGTACATATATGGAATGATATTTTACTTAAACTAAAAGAAAAATTAATATTTTCAAGTAAATGAATGGAACAGGAAATCCTACCGAAAATGTCATACACAGAAAGACAAGCATGTTGCAAACATGTTTTCTCTCATAGATAGATAGATAGATGATAGACAGACAGTGAAAGTAGAATGGCAATAATCAGAAGTGAAGAAGAGGGAAGGGGCGAGGAAAAAGTGATGGTATCTGCATAGAAATGACATGAACACAGAGAGAGAGGGACAGTTTGCAGAGAGCAAAGGGACCAAAAAAGGGGAGAAGGGCCAGTGTAAGCAATGGTGTTGCATAATGTATGTAATGGGCTATTTTTTGGAGTGAAAGAAGGTTATTTATCTACCAAAAATATGAAAGTATAGGATCCTGGTAAAATCTGGATGTTGAGTTGTGTGTTGAATTGTGTGTCTGAAAGGACTTACTGTCTTTTTTTTTTGTTTTAACTTTGTATGTGTATGAATGTACTGTCTACATGCAGGTTTGTGCACCCATGTCGTGCAAAGCCAGGGAGGTCAGAAGAGGGTGTCGGATTCCCCTGGAACTGGAGCTAAAGAAGGTTCTCATCTGCCATGTGGGTGCTAGGGATAGAACCTAGGTCCTCTACAAAAGCAGTTGGTGCTCTTAACCACTAGGCCATCTCTCCAGCCCAGGACATGCTATCTTAAATACATTGGAAACCTCTAAATGTAACCTTATGTGAAAAGGAGGTCATTTCAGATTTAATTAGCCAAAGTGAGATCTTAATAGAGTAGGTCGATCCCATATTCCAGTATAAATGACTTCATAACAGTAATAAAACAAGCAATGCAGGGACACACAAGAGTGTTTTCCCATATGTTGGGCAGGGGCATAAGGTGTGACATGAGACTGAGAAATGCCAGGGGATACTGCAATCACAGGAGGAATGTCTGGAACAGATCAGCTTCTAGATCCATCAGTGAGAGAACTATCCTTCCACACTTTTGACTGCAGCATTTTAGCCTCTAAGTCTTCCAGAAGATGATTTCATTTTCTGTATTGCTACCTGTTGTGGCTCTTTGGTTCAGTAGTCCAAGGAAGCAATTCAGAAGACCAACCTTACTAGATGGCAACACACATCACAGCTTACCTCTATAGTCAAATAAATATGCTGCTGCCAAAAGAAAAATACATAAATTTTATTTTTTGGAAGCCTACAGATAGGCATAAAATTTGGCTAGTATTTATTACAGGATGCAGGAAATGTTCCTATAACTGTGGTAGAAAAAAATTTAAATGGTGTTACGTCTGCTGCTGTTAAACAGATAAGCTATCATAATATGTAAGCTATACTCCAGAGGGATTAGGCACCATGAAAATATTAATGAATCCTTTGTAAATCCAGAAAATCTCTGTAATGGGGTTCATAATTCATTTAAATCAAGAGACGCATACATTTGATACATGACAAAACAGGAAAAAAATCAAAAGATAAGACACATGGGGTTGGAGAGATAGCCTAGTGGTTAACAATGCCGACTGTTCTTGCAGAGGACCCTGGTTTGATTCCCAGCACCCACATGGTGGCTAAGAACCATCTTTAACTCCAGTTCTAGGGTAATCTAACACCCTCTTCTGACCTCCGAAGCATTGCATGACATGGGTGCACAAACCTACAAGCAGACAGTACATTCATACATATAAAAAATAAATTAAATAAATTTAGGTGTGGGCTGGCTCCTGAGGAGCAGGCAGGAGGCCGTAAGTCATTCAGACAGGTACTTTTGGGGTGGACTGTCTCATGAGCGGCTGGAAGAGGGTCTTGGATCTGAGCCCTATGGCAGGGGGGTCCCCGTCTTGGTGGGACCACACTTTGCCTTTGCAGAGTGCCCAGAGAGTCACATTTGGGTTTGATCTTGTCCCTCGGCAGCTTTGTGTGGGCCAGCTCCTGAAGTGCAGGCAGGAGGCCGTAAGTCACTCAGGCAGGTACAATTTGGGGTGGACTGTCTCAGGGGCGGCTGGAAGAGGGTCTCAACTCTGAGCCCTCTTGTGGGGGTCCCCATCTTGGTGCGACCATGCTTTGCCTTTGCAGAGTGCCCAGAGGGTCACGATTGGGTTTGGTCTGGACCCTCGGCAGCTTTGTGTGAGCCGGCTCCTGAGGTGCAGGCAGGAGGCCGTAAGTCATTCAGGCAGGTACTTTTGGCAGTGGACTGTCTCAGGGGCGGCTGGAAGAGGGTCTCAACACTGAGCACATACCCCCCCCCCCCCAAGCCAATGGGAATTGGTGAGAATCCAAGTGGACTTTCTTTTGGAGAACCTTCAGAACAGGAAGAGAAGAGTGACTTAGGCTTCCAATATCCAATATATAAACAAAATTGAAAGCCTGAAACCTAAACAAGTCAATACTCCATAAACAAGGAGGAGGAAAGAAAAAAAAAAAAAAAGCATCGGAAGGAGGCAAGCAAAACCATCTGCTAACATAGAGAAAAGTCATTTGTGATTTGAACCACGAAAGGGAAACCCACATGCCAGGGACACGATGAAGGGACAGCATGGGAAAGGCATGGGGTAAAACCACACCAGGCTCTATCAAACCTGGAGGAGATAGCTACAATGGGATCCACTTGGAGGATACCCAAGGAACAGAGCTTAGATGAATAATTGCAGACCTATGCAGAGAAATTAAAGAAAATAAAGAAGAGTTCGGAGAACTAAAGAGAGAGAATGAAAAAACTCAAAAAGAACCTAGAGGGATACCATGACAAACTTTGGAAAGAACTAAAGGAACAGATTGACAAACTCCAGAAAGAACTAGAGGGAGAAAAAAAAAAACCAACTCAAAAAAAAAACACCAAACTCCAAAAGAGACTAACTAACACTTGCAAAAAAGGAACGCCACCAAGGACAGTAAGGAGCAACACCAAGTATCAACAGAGGGAAAAGTCGCAAAAAGAGAATAGGATGGAAATACGCAAAGATAAAACTCCCAAGGAAAGGAAAAAGGAATAAGAAAGCTAGCCCCCAAGCAAAGAAGGAGAAAGGAAAAAGTCCAAAAGCCGTCTGAAGACAGAAGGAGAAGCAGACAAAGACAATATCAAGCGAGGGAAGAATACACAAGCAACGAAAAAGCCAATAAGAAAGATGAATAAATTTAAAACACACACAAGGGAAGAACCAGGAAGAATGGAACACTAGAAAACGATCAAAACCGCTGCAGCATCATAGGAATAGAGAGGAAGGAAAGTAATACATCCAGAAATGTAAAATTGAATACAGACCATCGAGCCACACAATAAGAGAGAAAAGGTCCCCAACGTAAAAATAGAACAACAGTACAATAAAAGAAGGCACGAGGACTCCAACATATGCACAAGACCTCAAGAAAAGAAAACTACCCCCAACCTTCCTCCTCCGCGCTAGTAGGAAAAAACGGGCCGAGAGGCCCCAAATCCAAGAACAGAAAGGCGGAAGGCGACAAAAGAAAAAAAACAGGTCATGCCAGACAAGGTGATACCCAGCAAGCCGGACATCAATGACTAAACGGGACGCGGCGGGCGGACAACCAGAAAGCACGTAGAAGAAACAACAGCAAAGCAGGCCCCAGGTGATGGTGGGGGGGCCTTACGAATTGATCCGGCGCCCCAACGGAGCTCGCACAACTTCGCACCCTCAAACCCAGCACGACGGGACCCCCGAACCCAGCAGCAAAACGGGAGGAGACGGAGGGAGAAAGAAACATCGGCCAGTACAGAAACAAGAGACCCAGAAAGGTCTCACAAGGGGCAGGGATAAAAACCCAACGCGTCAGAAAAGACGTGGAAGAACGCCAAAGGGCAGAAAAGGGAGAAGCACAAGAGCGAAACACCATAAGAGAAAAGAACGAATAAAAACCAGGCAACCAAGAGAGCAGAAGCAGGGCGAGAAGGCAAAAGGAGAAGCACAGGAAAAGCACAGCCAGCGGGCAACGGAAATAAACGAAGAGGAAGGGGGCGAAAACCGCCCCAAGCATAGGCAGAGACGGGGGAGGGAGGGAAAACAAAACCCAGGCCGAGAGGGCTCGCGGCTCAAGAAACCCGCCGCAAGGGCAAGAAGACGGCACCCTAACGAAGGGGAATGGAGCGACGAAAGGAGGCCAAGCAAAATTGGCACCATTAAAAAAAGCAGGGAGGGGGGCACTGCGCAGACGAAACAAAAGAGACGCTAAGCAAAAAAGAAAAGAGGACAAAGCGAGCGTGGCGGAGAGGGCAGCGTACAAGGAAAATCAGACATCGGGATCTCAGAAACAAGGGGAAGGAGGAAACGGCACCAAGCAGTGAATGGATGAAACAACCAAACGCTGGGTGCATTCTACCTCAACGAGCCGAGTGAGGTTAGAGAGCCAAACCGCGGTAGTGGCATAGGAAGGCATGTGGGAGTGGATAAACTGCAAAGGAGGTAAAAGCGCGGACGAATGACCCCCGGGGGCCGGCCCCGCAACAAGAACCGCTGAAGTGGGCCGGGCAACAAGAGGTTAAAACGTGGGAAGAAAGGGGGCGCGCAAGGAACAGGGGGAAGAAGAGAGCGGAAAAAGGAGCTGAGGAGTTTCCGAAAGGCCTGGGCAAGGTCCCCCAACCCGAAAGACGGCGGAACAAGGTAAGCCGTCGTGGACACAAAGAAATAGAACCCCCAGCCCAAAAGCCCACCACCACGAATAGTTCGAACATTAGAAAGGGGGGGGCTCCGCTGGTGCGCAAGACAAAGCAATAACCATGATTCACGGAGATGGGACAATAAATGGAGACAAGACGCTAAACAAGGACGTGCCAAAAAAATAGGATACAGGGGGAACTGATAAAACAAGTTGAGATTGCGAGCACGGATGCGAGTTTGGAAGCATCTCCTTCCACTCACCCATCCCAAACGTCCACAAGATGAACCAACAGTCCAGACCACTATTGGTTTTAGAATGCGTGGCAATGATCTAAATACACATAAATATTGTTTAAAAACAGAGTGCAGTGGTGCGTCATAACAGCATATGCAAGAATTTAGCGCGCTATCCCCGCCCCAGAAAACAGTCTTCAGAATCCCAAGCGGCACCGGTTAACCCCCAGCGCCACAGAAATATGTAGGGGCACGCTCAGATACACCCCATTCACCCACTGAATCCTTTGGACACATCAACCGGACAAAGAATAAAAAGAGACACATCT
>VZQC01007165.1:24322-61436 GCA_009823505.1 Rhizomys pruinosus | reverse complement strand
ACTCCAAAAGAAGTAGAAATAAGGAAAAATGAAGAACAACAAACTGAAAGTAAGGAGTACCAAGAATAGATTGAGAAGTTCAAAAAGGAAATAGAATACTAAAGATAAACAACATGATGAACAAAAAAGGATTAGCCACTCATTCAGATCAGAATAAATGAAGGAAAAGCCTGGCAGAAGTAGAATGGAGGTTGCAGAAGAAAGAATATCAGATGTGGAATATAACACAGAGCAACTAAAAATCTCAAAAAAAGAGATTGATGAAAATTTAAAAATACCAAAAGTGGAACAACCAGAAATATGGGACACACGCTGGTTAAAGAAATGGAAAGAAAAGGAAAAAAATGTTTGAAAGAAAAAAATGGAAGAAAGTAATGGACAAAAATTGAAAGAAAAAAAAGGTCAGAACCTCACATCATGTAATAGAGAAGTAGAAAAAGCCTCAAGGAGAATAGTATTTGATCAGATCTGTTACCAGAATAATAGGAGTAAAATTTCCCCATATTAAAAATAGACAAACCCATTACAAATACAAGAAGCATACTGAACACCAAGTAGACATGATCAGAAAAGAACTCCCCATGCCATATCAAGAAGTTATGCTAGATGCCCAAAACCAAGACAAAATTCTGAAGGCTATATAAGAAAAACAAGTCACATACAAAGGGAAACCCTCAGAATTACAACTGACTTTCTCGCCATCAAACTATGAAAGCGAGAAGAACTTGGAGCAAAGCGTTCCCAGTGTTAAAGAACTATGGGTGCCAACCCAGAATAATTTACCCAGCAAATTTGTTGATTATAGTTGAAGGAAGAGAAAAATCTTCAGACAGAAACAAGATGTTAGAATACAAGTCTGGAAAACAAACCCTTCAGAAAAAACTTGAAGCTTCAAAGAGGCAAGAATAGAATCAACAACCTCAAACACATTAGGAAAAATAACGAATAAAAACCTAGCAAAATCAGAGGCTAAAATCCAAATGGATAACAAAATGAAAGAAGCAACAGCCATATTTCAATTATAACCTTAAATATTAATGGGCCAAACTCCTCGCATCAAAAGTCATACACTGGGAGAATGGATTAGGAAATGAAACCCATCTAGAATGCTGTCTACAAGAAACCCATATCAAGTTCAAGGATAGGCACCAAATAAAGGTAAGGGATGGAAAATTTCCAAGCAAATGGCACCAAAAAAGAAATTGGGTGTGGCTATTCTATTATAAAAAAAGTATAGCTTTGAAGAAAAAAAAAATCAAAAAGAGAACAAGAGGGCCATTACATCTTTGTGTAAAAGGAACAATTGACGAGGAAGATCTCACAATCATTAATATATCCACACCAAACAGCCAGTGGGCACCAATTTTATGAACAAGTTCTTCAGATCTCCAAGGCACAAGTTAACCACACAGCACACTAATATATGATGGGACTTCAATACACCAATTAAAGTCCCCTAAGACAGATCAACAAAGGACAAGGATAAAACAAAAGACGAACCATGGAACTAAATGAAATACAATACACCAAATGGACCTCACAGACATCTATTTGAATATTCCACCCAAACCCAGAGAAGCACACTTTATACTCACCACCTCATGGAACATTCTTTCAAAAAGACCATATACTAGGACCAAGGGAATAAAACTCAACAATACAAAATTGATTGCATAATCTCATGCATTCTAATCAGACAACAATGCAATAAACTCAAATATCAACACCAGGAGAAACCCTACAACTACAAGAACACATGAGACTAAACAACACATCTCCTGAAATAATGAATGGGTCAAGAAGAAATAAAGAAAAAATAAAAACATTTCCTGGAAATGAATGACATGATAAAACAACATAGCAAAACATATGGGACACTTTAACCCAGTCCTAAGACGGAAGTTTATACCTTCCATAAGTTGCTTATAAGACTAAAAAAGACAAAAATATGCACAATGAATGATCTAACACTGCAACTAAAAATACTTGAGAGAAAACGCAGCAGACAAGAAGAATTAACGAAAATCAGAGAAGAAATTGAAATATAAACAAAGAAAATGATAAAAGAATCAATGAATGAAACAAAGAAATCATACCAAAAAAAATCAATTAATCCAAATAGTTGGTTCTTTGAGAGAATAAACAAGGATAGACAGAACACTAGCCCAGTTAAACCGAAAAGAAAGAAGGAACACGCCAATAAATAGATTCTTTATGAAAGGGGAAAATATCACAACAAAAAATGAAAATATCAGACAATCTAAGGGAATACTGTCAAAACCTAAGACTCTACTAAAGTTTTGAAAACGGTATAAGAAATGGAGTCAGTATCTCTCTAGAAACCTGATAATTCCACCAAGCTCAACAAGAAGAGATCAACAGACTAAATAGAATCAAATAATACCTAAAAGCAAATTGAAGAGTAATAAGCAGAGCTCCCAACGAAAAATGCCCGGGGCGGGGCGCAGAGTTTTTTGAGTGGCAGAATATCTATAAATAATCCAAAAAGACTTTACAGACCAGTACTACTTATACTACAAAACAAACAAACCATTAATATCCAAGTTTTTTAGAAGGATACAAAGGGAGGGAGTTTTCCAGTTTCCGTTTGATGAAGCACCATTATCACAATATTACCAAACACAGGTAAAGATACAACCAAAGGAGAAAACTATAGAAGACAAGATAGACACCCGAATCTCCTAGACCATCTCCCTATTGAACACAGATGGAGTTGCCAAAATTCTAAACCCAGGATACGTGGCTAAATCGCATACAGAATACAGAACCCCCACACACATCAAAGATGTGATGCACACAAAACACCTTACCAATTGGATGCATACCAAGAGATGAAGAGTGCAGGGATGTTTTCAAGCAAACATAAAAAAAACGACTAATCAATAATTATCATCAAACATAAAATGGACTGAAGAAAGGACAAAAAAACCAAAAACGCAAAAAAAAACCCACCAACAGAAGCCACACCATCATCAATCTCTCAAGTTGACAGGAGAAAGCCTTGTTAAAACCCAAATCCACCATTCCCCGCCACCAAGCACACCCTATCATGTTTAAGAAAGTCCTAGAATGGATTAGCCTTGAGGGAATCATTCCTCAATGTAATCCAAGTCATCAAATCCGTATACAAGGAAAGGAAACCCAGGCCAATATCATCCTAAATGGGGAAAAGACAGAAAAACATTCCTCCATCAGCACCAGCTACACCTCACCTGCCTGGAAATACTGTGCAGCAGAGGCAGCCATATGCCTGTATATCCCAAATCTAATTGGCTATTAGCTCTCTCCTTGGAGGAATAACCCATGGCTGATGCCACAAGCTTTCATGCTCTAATGGTTAGGAGATGTTATAAGCCACGGTATGACCCTGTCATATTTAAGAGAAAAAATGTAATTCATGGATTAACATACCATCCAAACATTTGTGTCTATACCAAAGTAACCTACCATAACAATTAGTACTGTTTAAATACCTATATATCTAATTGCTGTGCTTCATTAGTAGGATCAAAAGGTTATTCCTGGACAAACTGTCAGCCCATGAAAGGAAACAGCTATAATTGACCAGCGTCCAAGTCAGCAGCTCCAGAGAAAGTAAACTGTTTTGCTTCTCATCCACCTGTGCCCCTTTTCTAAGCCTAGGGAACAATCTACAGAAGAGGGGGTGTGGTAGAATGTAAGGGCTGCGATTGGGGTGAATGGTGAAACTAGAGCAATATAGTCTAGACACTCATTTGATCAACTTGATTGAACATACAAGCCCCCCCTGCTGGATGGTGTGACCCATGAGCTGTGTGGGTTGGGGCACAACTGCTTGCAAATTGGTTTTACATGAAGGGTGCTTATACTCATAAATTATCACTTATTGTTAAAAAATGAAAAATTTAACTGAGAGAAAGATGCTGGATAGTTATGGCAGAATGCATGATCTGGGATGGGGTGAGGTGGGGTGGGGTGGGGGGAAGGGAAAGGGAAATATGCCTGAACTGAATTGGAAAATGATGTATGAAATACACAAAGCATCAATAAAAAAATGAAAATTAAAAAAATAAATTTTCAAAAGATATGATACATAATAAGAGCATGTATTTGAAATGTAAAAACAAAGTTTTAGTGTTACTAATACTTTTTCAAAATCCGTATGGATTTTAAGGAGTAAAGACCCCCAAAGAAAATACAAATTGCTATTAAGCATGTTTCAATGTTTTCAGAATATTTCTCTTGTCATTTTTCTTGAACAATATTGTATATCTGCAAACATAAGATGCCATATTAGGTACTAAAACAGCCTGGTGAGGATGCTAGGCTGCTGGGTTATCTCACTTAGAAAAAGCTTTCTGAGCAAGCATAAAACCTTTAACTCAATCCCCAGGACCCATGGAAGAAGCCCTGCATACATCTGGACCCCTTCTCCTCACCCATCCCTTGGGGACAAAGGGCATCTTCAGGGTTGCCATTGGCCATCTTATTTCATTTAATTTTTTTCATTTTATATAATACATAACAATAATATTTAGTCCCTCTTCTCTGTCTGCACTCCCCATAATCCGCCTACCAGATTTCAGGCATGCTATGCTGTTTTATATGTTAAGACCTATCAAGTTAAGTTTGTGTCCCCAGATGTCCCTCTGTGTGAGTTCTACTTTCCTATTGATTTAGTGAGATCCAGGTTCAATAAGTGACTCTGTCTAAAAAGTAAGGTGGATAACAACTGAGGAAGACATCCAATATCATCTATGGGCCCTTGAATGCATGTGGGCGGAGATGCCTGCAAGACACACGCACATGCACACACACACACAACATGGAGAGTAATCTTATTGATATTTTAAGGTACTCAGGAAGAATGTTGCAAATTTATTTGCAAATACCACCCCATTTTGTGTAAAAGAAGACCTGAGCATTCTGAATATTGCTATCCTGGGGGTTCCTAGCCTTAATTCCATTAAGATGCCACAGGATGACTGTCCTTTTAACTGCCAAGCATATTGCTGGTCATCTCAGCCTCGTCTTTCTAGTACAGAATGATTGCTCTTGAACTTTTGGTCATATAAACTCACATTTCAACTTTAAATTAAAGCAATAAATGAATCTGGCCAGAATCCATTTCTTTAATAGAAACAGAAATAATTATAGCAGGCCTAATTACAAATCACATTAGCTTAAAGAAGAGAAGTCAGAGGTGCTTTAAAGGATAAAACATACTAGATTAATTACTTAAAAATTGGAATGTGAATTTAACAAAGATAAAGCAAGAATCTATGTGGCTTTTAGAAGTTTATATCTCACAGTATTTTTGAGTACACATTATGTAAATCTTCTAATAGATAGCTGCATCTGTTAGAAAGTTTTGAAGTCGAGAGAAAGCACTTCCATTATGTTAGTTAACATTATTTTAGAGAGAATTAGAACATCATAACTTTTTGATACCATTAATATTTCCTTGATCCCACCTTTGAAATCTATGACTCTTATTCCTTAAAGTCACCTGTAATATATCTTCACGCATTCAATACTACCTGACTGATTATCCCTTAGGGGCTATTCAAGAACATTTGCATTTTTCAAGGTCTTGAAGTGTGAATGTCATGGGTCAGATTTGTGAGAGACAGTAAAAAGGCTATGAGACATTTCTAAAATTCTCAAAATCATGTTATGCTATACACCCTTATGCCTGAGAAAAAGTGCACATTTATTTTAACCTTAAGCTTGGCTGTGCATATCAAATACCCTCTCTCTACCATCTGAAAGAGTGAGCAGTTTCTAATCATGTCCTCTTTCTAATAACCACTTTTGTTCTCATATAATTCAAATTTTATTATTTCCTATTATTTGTAGCTGTTTAATTAGAGTAAATCATACCTATATAGCCATTCCTAACAAACAGTATTTGAGAAAGCTTCATAAATATGTATACAACAGAAATGAAATAAACCTCATTCTTGAACTACATGCCAATTTGCTTTTTAAGAAATTATCCTTGTGAATTTTCCCAGTCACTTAATTTCTACCTCTATTGTTTTTAAAAAGTTGGGGGAAATCAGTAGGCTCATACTATATTAATGGTATTTAAAGCAATATGATTCTCCAATCCTTAGAGAAAACCCTCTCATTTCTCTCCTCTCTAGCATGTATATTTTTGGTTCTGAACAAATATAGAAATTACAAATGTATAAAAATTACTTATTATAAGTGTCTCAGGTTTTTTTAAATTAGAAAAATTGATGGTTATGGATTAAATATAGCATCAAGTGCTGTGTTCATTTCTTTCTCCTGATAAAGCTCATTTTACTTAATTGATTATGCTCAAAACACAAATAAGGAAAACAAGGTAGAAAAATATTGAAGTGCTGATAATAATTTGTGGTTGTTGATATGAGAGAAGGCCACAGGATGTGTACAGATACGCAGATAAATGTAAGAACATACCCATAATGGAGGTGTATTTTGAATTCTTCTTCTTTTTTTTTTTTTTTTTTTTTTTTTTTTTTTTTTTTTGGTGCTAGCATCCACTAACCTAGGAGTGGTAGGGCTGGGTCGGGGGGCAAGTTCCATCCGAGTCTTCCAAGGTTCTCCACCTGATTTCCTAGTGGTTGTCCGATGTACACCTTCCCCGCCAGCAGGGGTATGGTCCCCCCTTTACCTTCAACCAACCCCTCCAGCACTTGGTATCATTTATTTTCTTGATCTACCAGTATTATTGTAGTGAGATTATACTCTTAAATGTGTTCACTTTTGCATTTTCCTGAATCTTCCCGCAATGACACTTTTTAATATGTTTCCCTCGGCCTTCTCTGATTCCTCACCTGTGAAGTTCTCTGATTCAGGTCTTTACTCCATCTGGAGTGTTCATTGTTTTCTTTCTTCTTGTTTTGTGAGTAGCTTTAATATGTCTGGAATATCAATGCTTGTCAGATGTGTTCTGTGCAGTGAAGGTTTTCTGGCTGAGTTCCTCCCAATGTGGTTTTCGCTTCGACTTCCTTTATTGTTTCGTTTTGATGTACAGAAGCTTTTGAGTTTAATGAGGTCCCATTTTGTCAATTTGACTTATTTCTTCCTGTGAGCTGCTGTCTGATTTAGAAGTCTTTTCTTTCCTTCCCTTTTTTTTTTTTTGTTTGCTTTCCAAGTTTTTTCTATCATCTATCACCTCCAGACGTTTTGTGGGTTCATCGTTGAGAGTCATTTTGTCCATCTGGAGTTGACTCTTTGTATAGGCATGAAGGTAGGGGTTTAATTTCATTCTTCTACAAGTGGTGATCCCGTTTTGGCCCAGCACCACTTGCTGAAGAGTGTCCTTTTCTCCTTTGTCTTCTGGCCCCTTTGTCACAATATGATAGGTGGCTGAAATTAATCATGTGTTCAATAGTTCAAAGTTTGGATCTTCATTTTGTTCAATTGGACAAAACAGGTCTGTTTTTGTGCCAGTAACCAAACTGTTTTATAACTATAGCCCTGTAGTCTAGCTTGAAGTCTGTATAGAGATCCCGGCCCTGTATTGTTCTTTTTCTCAGGTTTGCTTTGAACTATTTGGAATCTTTTGTTTTTCCAAATGAAGTGAAGGGCTTTATTTTTCAACAGGCCAGTTAAAAACTCTTGGGGATGTCTTTGGGATGCCATACAGCGTACCAGAGGTTTTGGGTAGCCTGGACTTTTATCTGTCTATTTTCTTTTCCCCCCCCCTGCGCATGGCGGTTTGTCCCTCTTCATTCTGTCGTCGCTTTCCTTCTCCGGGGTTCCTTTTTTTTTTTTTTTTTTTTTTTATCGCAGCTCTTGGGTGTTCTTTGGTTCGCTTTTGCTCCTAGGTCATATTTCCTGTATTTTGCGGCTCTTGTGAGCTGAGGCAGGTCGACGTGTCTGCCTTCTTTAGTTGCTTGTTGTTGGTGTAAAGAAAGGCTACTGATTTTTCTTTTTTTTTAATTTTTATTTATTTCTGTATGTGTATGAATGTACTGTCTGCATGCAAGTCTGTGCACCCGTGTCGTGCAATGCCGCGGATATCAGAAGAGGGTGTTGGATTCCCCTGGAACTGGAGTTTTCCTGGAATTGGAGTTTCAGGGAGTTCTTGGCCGCCATGTGGGTGCTGGGGATCGAACCCGGGTCCTCTGTAAGAGCAGTCAGCGCTCTTAACTGCTAGGCCATCTCTCAAGCCCCGCTACTGATTTTTCTAGGTTAATTTTGTATCCTGCCACATTACTGAAACTCTTAATCATTTCTAGGAGTTTTACGGTGGAGTTTTTAGAATCCCTTAATTAAACAATCATATCATCAGCAAAAAGGGATAGCTTGACTTCCTCTTTTCCAATTAGTACTCCTTTAATTTCCTTTTCTTGCCTTATTGCCCTAGCATGGGTTTCAAGCACTATATTGAAGAGGAGTGGTGACAGGGGGCAGCCTTGCTAAGTTCTTACCTTTAAAGGGAATGCTTCTATTGTTTCCCCATTTAGGATGATACTGGCTGTGCGTTTCCTGTATATGGCTTTGATTACACTGAGGAATGATCCCTCCAATCCAATTCCCTCTAGGACTTAAAGCATGAAGAGTTGCTGGATTTTTGTCAAAGGCATTTTCTGCATCAATTGACATAATCATGTGGTTTTTGTCTTTCCGTCCATTTATATATGTTTTATGATATTTTTGATTTTCGTATGTTGAGCCATCTCTGCATCTCTGGTATGAATCCAAGTTGGTCATGAAGGATGATCTTGATGTGAGTCTCTATGCGATCTGCAAGTATTTTGTTGAGAATTTTTGCATCTATGTTCACTAGTGAGATGGGTCTATAGCTTTCTTTTCTGGTTGCATCTTTGCCTGGTTTTGGTATTAGATTGATGCTGGATTCATAGAAGGAGTTTGGGAGAATTCCTTCTGTTTGTATCCTTCTAAGCAGTTTGAGTAGCAATGGTTGTAGGACCTCTTTAAATGTTTTATAGAATTCTGCTTTAAAACCATCTGGGCCTGGGCTTTGTTTAGTGGGGTGGTTTCATATTACATGTTCAATTTCTTCATATATTATGGGTCTCTTTAATTTATTGATCTCTTCTTGGTTGAGCTTTGGTGATCCCAGGATTTCAGATATTGATTCATTTCTCCTAGGTTTTCAAACTTAGTAGAGTATACGTTTTTGAAGTATTCCCATATGATTGTCTGGATCTTTTCATTGTCTCTTATGATAGTTGCCTTTTCATCACAGATTCTTTTGATTTGGAGTTGTTCCTTCTTTCGTTTGGTTAACTGGGCTACATGTCTGTCTATCTTGTTTATTCTCTCAAAGAACCAACTTTTGGATTCATTGATTTTTTGTACTGTTTTCATTGTTTCTATTTCATTGATTTCTGCTATGATTTTTGTTATTTCCTCTTGTCTGTTACATTTTGGGTTCATTTGTTGTTGTCTCTAGTGTTTTTAGCTGCAGCGTTTAATTGTTCTCTTGTTCTCTTTCTGTTTTTCTAATGTAGGCACCTAGGGCTATAATCGAATTATTCTTAAAAACTAAATCTTGGAGCTATCTGTGCACCACAGAGCACAAGACCAGCATGTGCCCTGCTGGGCGAGCAGAGTTCACCCATGTCCTGCAGAATACCAGCTTGCAAAGGGACAGGTGAGGTCTGCCTTCCTGGGACTTTGTACATCCCTGTGCCCCGCAGAGGCCTGGTATTGCCTGGGACACTCCAACCTCCGGCCCCAGCATGAAACAGCTTGGAGCTACCTGAGCTCCGTAGAGCACAAGACCAGCATGCACCCTGCTGGGCGAGCGGACTTCACCTGTGTCCTGCAGAACACCAACCTGCAAAAGACCAGCCTAGGGAAGTGGTGGTACAGAGGATCTAGCGATGCCGCCAACGTTGAGGCATATGAACCCAAACAAACAAATAAACAAACGAATCCACATGTCAAAGACATATGGGTATGCACACACACACACACACACACACACACACACACACACACACACACAACATGGAAAAAGCTCATAATAAATCCACACCAAACTCTACCAACCCTACAGAAAACTCCAAAAACAAGATCTCCCTGGAAGGAAACCAAGACATAGACTTTAGAAAAACAATTGTGGACATATTCAAACGAATTAGAGAACTAAGGGAAGAGAATGAAAAACTCAAGGAGTACCAAGAGGATGATAATGATAATCATTAGAAAGAACTAAGGGGAGAGCTTGAAAAACTCAAGAAGGACCTAGAGGGAGAAAATGACAAACACTGGAAAGAACTGAAAGGAGAAAATGACAAACTCCAGAAGGAAGTGGAAATGCTGAAAAGATCCCAGGCTGAAAGGGTAAAAGAGAGTGACCAATGAACCAAGGACCTACAAGATGAGAATGACAGGCTCAAGAAGGAAGTGGAAACACTAAAGAAATCACAGGAGGAAATGAAAAAGGAAATTGAACATTTATCCAGTCAACAGGAAAAGATGGGAAAAAGCCTCAGAAGAAGAATGAAAGAAGCAGAAAAAAGATTGAAATAAAAGTATTCATGGAACTGAACGAAAAAGACAATACAACACAACAAAACCTGTGGGATACTTTAAAGACAGTCTTGAGAGGGAAATTTATAGTCCTAAGTGCCCACATCAAACACAGAAAGGGAACAAATAAATGACCTGACACTGCACCTAAAACACTTGAGAGACAACAACAAATGAACCCAAAACCCAACAGACAGGAAGAAATAACAAAAATCAGAGCAGAAATCAATGAAATAGAAACAAAGAAAACAATACATAAAATCAATGAATCCAAAAGCTGGTTCTTTGAAAAAATAAACAAAATAGACAAACCTCTAGCCCAGTTAACCAAGAAAGAGATAGCAACTCCAAATCAATAGTATTTGTGATAAAAGGGGAAACATCACAACAGACAAAGAAAAGATCCAGACAATCATACGGGAATACTTCAAAAATCTATACTCCACTAAATTTGAAAACCTAAGAGAAATGAATGAATATCTGAAATCCTGGGAACCAACAAAGCTTAACCAAGAAGAGGTTGACAGTCTAAACAGACCCATAATATTTAAGGAAATCGAAGGTGTAATTAAAAACCTCCCAACTAAAAAAAGCCCTGGTCCAGATGGTTTCACTGCATAATTCTATAAAAGATTTAAAGAGGTCCTACAACCATTGCTACTCAAACTGTTTAGAAGGATACAAACAAAGGGAATTCTCCTAAACTCCTTCTATGAATCCAGCATCACTCTAATACCAAAACCAGGCAAAGATGCAAGCAAAAAAGAAACCTATAGACCTATCTCACTAATGAACATAGATGCAAAAATTCTCACCAAAATACTTGCAAATCTCATACAGACCCACATCAAAAAGATCATCCATCATGATCAAGTTGGATTCATACCAGATATGCAGGGATGGTTCAACATACATAAATCAATAAATATCATAAAACACATAAATGGACTGAAAGATGAAAACCACATGATCATCTCAATTGAGAAAATGTCTTTGACAAGATCCAGCATCCCTTCATGTTTAAAGTCCTAGAGGGAATAGGACTGAAAGGAACATTCCTCAACATGATCAAAGCCATATATAGCAAACCCACTGCCAACATCATCTTAAATGGAAAAAAAAAATGGAACCATTTCCCTTAAAGGCAGGAACCCAGCAAGGCTGCTCCCTATCACCACACCTCTTCGGCATAGTGCTCAAAATACTTGCTAGGGCAATAAGACAAGAGAAGGAAATTAAAGGAGTATTAATCAGAACAGAAGAAGTTAAGCTATGCCTCTTTGCAGATGGTCTGATAGTTTACCTAAGGGACGCTAAAACTCCACCAGAAAACTTCTAGAAACAATTAAGAGTTTTAGTAAAGTGCCAGGCTACAACATCAACCTAGAAAAATCAGTAGCTTTTCTTTACACCAACAATAAACGTGGAAAAAGAATACAAGGAGACCTTCCCATTCACAATAGCCCCCAAAATAATAAGATACCTGGGAACAAACCTAACCAAAAATACCAAAGATCTCGTCAACAAAAATTTTAAACCCCTGAAGTAGGAAATTGAAAATGACATCAAAAGATGGAAGGACCTTCCATGCTCATGGATTGGGGAAGTTAATATAGTAAAAATGTCCATTTTGCCCAAACTGATATACAGATTCAATGCAATCCCAATCAAAATCCCTATGAGCTTCTTCACAGAATTAGAAAAAAAATCCTTAAATTCATATGGAAAAACAAAAGACCCTGAAGAGCTAAAGCAACCCTGAGTGAAAAATTCAATACAGTTGGGATTGCCCTACCAGACTTCAAACTATATTACAAGGCCATAGTCATAAAAACAGCCTGGTACTGACACAAAAACAGACTGGTTGACCAATGGAACAAAATTGAAGATCCAAACTTGAGCTCATACAATTTCAGCCATCTCATATTTGACAAAGGGGCAAAACACCCTCAGTGGAGGAAGGATAGCATCTTTAGCAAATGGTGCTGGCAAAATTGGATCACCATCTGTAGAAGAACAAAATTAAACCTGTACCTCTCACCCTGTACAAAAATCAACTCAGTGGATCAAATATCTCAACGTGAAGCCTGAAACCCTGAAGGTGATAAAAAAAAAAAAGTTGGCAATAGCTTACAAGACATAGGTGTAGGAGGAGACTTTCTAAACCAAACAGCAGCCACACAGGAAGTAAGGTCAACAGTTGACAAGTGGGACCTCATAAAACTCAAAAGCTTCTGTACAGTGAAAAAAGCAATCAGGAGGTGAAGAGAAAACCCACAAAGTGGGAAGAAATATTTACTAGCGACACATCTGACAGAACATTAACATCAATAATATATAAACTACTTAAAAATCAAAGAAGTAAGAAAACAAATGACCTACTCAAAAGATGGAGTAAAGAGCTGAACAGGGTCTTCACCAGTGAGGAATTAAAGATGGCTGAGAAACATCTTAAAAAGTGTTCATCATCATTAATAATTAAGGAAATGCAAATTCAAACCTCTCTCAAATCTCATCTCTCGCCAGTACATCTGGCTAAGATCAAGAAAACAAAAGACAACAGATGCTGATGGGTTTTGGGGAAATCCACTGCTGGTGGGAATGTAAACTTGTACAACCACTGTGGAAAGCAGTATCGAGAACCTTTAATGAATGAGCTTACCACCTGACCCAATCATACCACTCCTGGGTATATACCCCAAAGACACATTCTACTGCAAAGATATATGCACATCCATCTTTATTGCAGCTCTCTTCAAAATAGCAAAGAGCTAGAACCAACCCATATGCCCCTCAACAGATGAGTAGATGACAAAAATGTGGTACATCTACACAATGGAGTACTATTCAGCAGTACAGAAGGATGGCATTATGAACTTTGCAGGTAAATGGATGCAGCTCTAAGCCATTATGCTGAATGAGGTGACACATTCCCAGAAAGACAAACGGAGAATGGTTTGCCTCATTTGTGGATGCTAACACCAAATCCTCCACACAAAAGGCAAGCTCAATGACAGTATGGTTATATTTTTGTTTATCTGAAAGCAACTATGTTGTTATAATTTGAATCTCTCAATGGGCTCTAGAATCCACCCACCAATTATTTTCAGACTCTGTATTTACTGTATATGGGTGGAGAGAAAGTATCCATATTTTAGAATAATATGAAACTAATGGAGGAAAATATGAATTCCTAAGCATAAAAAGAGACTGAGAGAAAGATGCAGGACAGTTATGGCAGAATGCATGATCTAGGATGGGATGGGGTGGGATGGGGGAAAGGGAACAGGAATGAAAATGATGTATGAAATATATAAAACATCAATAAAAATGTAAAAAAATTATAATGACTAAAATTAAAAACAGGATAAGCTGAGTGACAGATTGAACACAGCTGAAGTGAGGACTAGGGTTGGAGAAGGAGGTCTGAAGAAAATATCCTCACTGTGGTAGAAGAACAAAAAGGATGTGCAAGGCAAACGGGAAGACACAGTGCATAGTGAAAGGCTTACATACATGTAATTAGAGAACGCTACAGAGCAATGATGGCCAAGGTTTTTTAAAATGAAAACCATAAACTCCAGGCTCAGAAATCCCTATAAACTCTAAGCAGAACAAACAAAAATCAAACAATAACTTGCCACAAAAGACTAAACTGCTAAAACCAAAGATGAGTAGAAATATCTTTTAAAGAGCCAAGGAAGATAATCTAAGACTTTACAGAGCATAACCATTAAAGACTATTACTTCACCAAAGATGAATGAGGAAGGCAACAGGATGTCATTTAAACTGAATGTGCACCTCCCAGTCCACAGCTTGAAGCCCTAACCCAATGAGAAGTAATTTAGAGCCTGAGAATAGAGCCCCATGAGGTGAAGAGACATGAGATAGATCATCTCTGTCCCCACCACATGAGGATGCACCAAGGTGTCTATCTAAAGCCAAGAACAGAGCATTCACCCTGGACCAAACTGGCCTTGCACTGCCATCCAGTTTTCCCAGGCTTCAGAGCTGAGAGCTAAATGTCTGTCCTTCAAGACACCCAGTTTATGACATTCTTTGAGCAAGCTAAGACATATGTCATCTTTATGATACTAATAGAAATAATGTCAACAGAGAAATCTATGCCCAGAAATGAATTTTCCTGATGTCTGTCAGCATACTTACATGGAGACTAGTAAATACTAAAGGGATTTTTTCAGGCAGAAAGAAATGTATGAAGATATTAAGGACAAAAGAAATAAAAAGTGAGCTGGTAAAAAAAAACAACTAAATGTTTATATTTTTTATATTCTTTATTGGAAAATGGAATCAAGTTAAGCAATTGATATAGCATCTTTCTTTTGATTTTTATTTTTGTTAAGAATACTTAATATGAGATCTGCTATCTTAAAAACTTTTTATCTATATAATACATCATTAACTGTAAGTACAGTTTCACTGCAGATCTCCAAGTGTTGTTGATGTTTTCATTTGGGGTAGCACAGTGGTAGACTGTATGCTTTCAATGCATGAGATTCTGTGCTCAGTCTAATAAATGACAAATAACTCACATTTTCACCTTTAGCTCTAATGAATTTTCATCTCTTTGAATGTGCATTCCCTTCAAATATAACATATCCAGAGAAAATACTGGTTTTATTAAAGCTAAAGAAAACAGTGATTACTAGAAGGACAGGAAGAGCCACATGAGAATGTTAATGCTGATTCCAGGGTCCTTGTCTGCTGTACTTCGTTCAGTATGTTCCTGAATTTACCTTTCCAGTTTCATAAAAGAAGCGACTGTGGCATATGGGAGAAGTCTGTAAGAGTAGTTGCGATAAACCAAGGATGAGGCTGATTGTCCCAATGGAGTATCAAAGAAATTGCATATAATGAAGATTCAAAATTATCCACATAATTTGAGTTGCATTTGAAGGTGTATTTAATTTAAAAACAGAAATTTACTTCTACAGTATTTCCAAGGAGTATATTATCACTGTGAGAGAAGGGAAAGTGACAAAATTGAGAATGTGTTTATATTTCTTCTGTAATCACATATTAAGTAGTTAATGTAGAGCAATCTTTGGACTAGAGATAACTTGATGAATAAAACATCTTCTCTGCCTTTAAACAACAGCTTTGAGGAATAAAAGAAGAGGATAAGTGAAATGGAATACGTTAAGCTACAAAAGGCAATATTAACATAATGCTGTATTATCATAAATGGGAAATGCTTTTCCGGTATTCATCTGACTTCACTTAAAATTTTATGTCAGGCAACTTTTAGCTATTCCTATTAAATGGCTACTTCAACGTAGATAATCAATTGAATCTAAGTAAAACCCGCAACCTTATTGGACTTGATAGTGTACTCTACCTTATGTCAAAGACCCAGGATGGGCAGTTACAAGTAGGTTTGAGGCAACTGTAGTGGACACTGAGAACAAAATGTGGGTTCTCTGAAAGAGTAGCAAGTGTTCTTAACCACAGAGCCAGCTCTCCAGCCCCACGATTTTCTGTTTTTGAAAAAAGGTTCAGGCTGGCCTCAAACTTACTACATAGACAAGGATGACCTTGAACTTATGATTCTTCTGTCTCTATCTCCTTAGTGCTGAGCTCATCATACCTATTTTAGGAGGTAGTGAGGATAGAATTCAGGGAATTTTTATGCTGAGTCATCACTTAGCCAACAGGTCTATCCCTAGCACATGATTTATTGTTTATTTTTGTGTGTTTGTTTATGGCAAATCCACAGATGGAGAGACAACGATTAAGATTAATGGGATATAAATGTATTTATCTTTTTTAAGTTTCAATGAACAGGAAAATTCTGTTATCTATTCGAAGAGATTGGCTTACTGTTTCAGTAAAAACAACAACAACAACAAGAGCAACAAATATTAAGTTCCTCCCCCTATTTTTCAAACTAATGGTTTATGTTTAAGATTGAGTAATGTAGAATACCACTAGAAGCCTGAAAATATTTTAAAAAGTTCTTGTTAGTTACTGGTGATTTTGAATATCCTCTCAGTAATAAATCATGTACCCAGCAAGAAAAATCTTGAGAATAATTATAAATAAATCCCCCAAAGTACTAAAATCAGCAGTGAGGGTCCCATTCAATGATATACTCCTTGTTTGTTTTTAGAGAAATATACTTCTTAGAATAATAGAGTGTTATTGAAAGATTTAGGGAATTTATACAGAAGGAATATTGTTACAGATCATAAAATCTGAAGTATGCTGTACTTAGGATTTGTCAGGCACTGGTCTATGAACAACACAATCCAGAATGTCAAGTAGAAAGACATTCGAAGATGTTTTTGAGGACTCCATTCTAGAAAGTTTCTTGGCTCAGTGTGACTAAGAAAGCAGAAAGACTCAGCGTAAAGAATTTTATGTTCAAGTGGTATATGTGTTATTCTGTAGAACATGTAAAAGACTGATAACTGTGCTGTTGCTTTGTATATAAAGAAGCAGTCCAGACAAAAATCCATATGAGAATGAATTTTCAACTGGTGGAAAAGAGAGTCAAACATTTATAAGATTGTAGTGGGAATTTCTATCTTTTAAGTAACACTATGGATCTAGAGGGATGGCTCAGTGGGTAAGGGTAATGGCTGCTCTGGCAGAAGACTAGAGTTCCATTCCATATGGTGGCTAACAACTTGTATTAGTCACCTTTCTGTTGCTGTGATAAAACACCATGAGCAAAGGAAATTATAAAAGGAAGAGTTTATTTGAGCTTACGATTGATGGTTCCAGGGAATTAGAGTCCATTGTGGTGGGAGGCATGGCGGCTGGAGCTGGAGCAGCAAGCCGAGGGTCACATCTTGCAATGAGCACAGGAAGCAGAGAGAGTGACTGGAGACCACAAGGCTTGTTAAACTCACTAAGCCTGCCCCCAATAACGTACTTCCTCTAGCATGGCCACACCTTCTAAGACCTCCAAGAACAGTGCCACCAACTGGAGACAAAATGTCTGAATACTTAAAGCCTATGGGGGACACTCATTCAAACCACCACATTCCACTCCCTGGCCCCCATAGGCTCCTGACCATATAAAATGCAAAATGCATTTAGTCCAACCTTAAAAGTCCCCATAGTCTTTACCAGTTTCAATGCCATTCAAAAGTCTACAGTCCAAAGTCTCTTCTGAGACTCAGGCCAATCTCCTAAACTTTAAGCGCACTTGTAAATCAAAAGACAAATACATACTCCCAATGTAAGTGGAACCGAATACACATTCTCATTCCAAAAAGGGAGGAATAGAGGCATAGTGAGGAAATACGGAACAAAACAATACTGAAACATGCAGGGAAAACACCAAGTCCAGTTGCTCCATGTGTGACTTCTGGACTTGACTTCCAAAGGGCTTAGATGACTATGCTCTGCCAGCTTTGCTTTGCAGCATACATCTCTTTCTTTGGCCGGTACCACTCCCTGTAGGCAGCTCTGCTTTCCAAATATCTCACGGTATGGCATCTTGATTGTCTTCTTGGGGTCTCCGCGGCCAACCAGACTTTCACATTCACTTCATAAAATGGGCTCCTCAAGGGCCTTCTTTATGCAGGGGCACCCCTGATGCACTCTGCCTGAAACTTTGCAGCTCTCTGAAACCGTGGAAGAAGAACTGAAGACCCCTTCACTTCTTGCAAACTCATGCCTCTGAAACCAGCACCACTGAATGAAACTGCGAGTTTGGCTGCAAGTTTGGGATTGGCACCGGCCTCTTTAACCACATTTGCAACTTTTCTCTGCCCTGAGCTTGGAGCAGAAAACCCTTTCAGTTATTTTCCTCAAAAAGTTTGGGCATATGCTGGGTGTGGTACTTCCCTGAAGGTACTATTCTGGTGTTTGCTATGTCAAATCTCCGAGGCCCTGTCTTAATCGCTTTAATCTACTTTTTCCATTGTTTACTTGTAAATTAGCTGGCCTCTCCTTAATCACTTTAATCGCTTATGCAAAAGGAACAACTCTCCTTCACAAGTCTTGGCACACCTTTAATCTCCCAGTGGGGTTTTTCATTAACCTGTAGCATTCTGCATTTCTTCTCTTTCGCCCCACCTGTCTTTTTCACTGAAGATCTGTACAATATTCACCATTAATGCCATCACCACCATTTCACATTAGGCTGTCTTGAATATCCTCTGCCAAAGACATAGTCCATTGCTTTTCAACTAAGACATCAGGCAAGCATTGGGGCTGTGGGAAACTGCTGTCGACTTTCATCAAAATATCCCCGTTGCTTTGCCTAATCGTTATTTCCTCCTGGAACTTACGTTTTTGCAGCATTGCTTTCTTCCATGGCTTCTTTTAGAATGGCCTGTTAGCTCTGCTTACAGTAGTCAACACTTTTTCTAGCAACTTCCAAAGTCTTCCACATTTCTCTCAAACATCCACATGGTCACGGTCTTCACAGCCAAACCCCACTCTTGATACAAATAAACTGTATTAGTCACCTTTCTGTTGCTGTGATAAACGCACATGACCAAAGGAACTTATAAAAGGAAGAGTTTAGTTGACGCTGTACGATTGAATGGTTCCAGGGAATTGAGTCCAATGTGGCGGAGGTTGAGGCGGCTGGAGCTGGAGCAGTCAGCCGAGGGTCACATCTTGCAAATGACAACAGGAAGCATGAGAGAGTTGGACTGGAGACCACAGGCTTGTTAAACCACTAAGCCTGCCCCCAATAACGATACTTCCTCTAGCATGGACCACACTTCTAAGACCTCCAAGAACAGTTGCACCACTGAGAAGAAAATGTCTGAATACTTACACAGTCTAGGGGACACTCATTCAAACCACCCAACACATCTGTAACTTTAATATTCCAGGATGATTGGGACACCTTTCTTCTTCCTCTGCTGCTTTACATGCAGGGTTAACATTCATACACATAAACAAGTAAAAAAACAAAATCTGTGAGATGGCTCAGCGGTTACGATTGCGACGCTCTGCCGAGGACATGGGTTCAATTCCAGCACCCAACATGGCAGCTAAGAACGCTTTAACTCCGTTCCCAGGGGATCTTGATGCCGCTCTTCGACTCCCTCAGGCATTGTCAGGACACGGTGCACCAACCTAATGCAGACAGTACAACTGTACACATAAATAATACATAAAATAAAAAAAGTAAAAATAAATGAAAATAATAAAGTATCACTAAAACTGGTAGAAGGGCTATAGAATTGTCTGACCAGTTAAGAAAATTTGACACTCTAAGAGGACCCATGTTTGGATCTGAGCACCCATATTGTGGCTCTCAACCATCTATAAATCCAATATTAGAGAATCTGACACCTTCTCACCTCCACAGCACAAGCATGTAATGTCATACACACACACATTACAGACATGTGGTGTACATATATATATATATATATATATTAGATATATATATATATATATATTAATGTGTCAAACAATAAAAAAAAATTTCAAGACAAGAAAAAAAATATTAAAAAAAAAATTTATTTTATTTATTTTTTATTTATTTTTTTTTGTCTTTTTGACGAATTTGGAATCAATACCTTACTCGCTATCAATATTTGGCTCATTTTATACAGATGGATATTTTTGGGTATAGACATTTTTAGCTGAAATATGTGATGAAAACAGAAGAAAGATCTACTGGTAAATTTCATGCTTCTGATTGTAGACAGTAATCTAGTTCTGACCATCTGACAGCTGTGAAAGCTGGCAAAATATTAGACTAAATTTTATTTGCAGCAAGAACAGAGATATCTCAATTTAAAAGCCTGAGAATTTTGACACTCTGCATTTCCTTTGATGAAAATGAAGATAATTGCAGGTATCAAGTGTAGTAGAATACCTTGTGATCTGGAAAATAAGAAAATCAATAAATAATAAAAAAAATCCATAATTCTGTTATCTATAGCTAGTTGATACAGCTATCACCCTCCATCCTTGTTGAAAACCTGCTGTTTAATGTTCATAATTAAAAATCTTCAACTCTATCTGGGTAACATGGCAGTTTTTGCATGAGGACTTGCTGCTTCACTTTGCACATTTATGTGATGAAGCAGCTTCTTTTTAAACCTCCGAACCAACATTTGCAGGCTTCAGCCTTTCCCTATTCTACACCCTCATCTGCTTTGGTCTAGCTTGGGCTGTAGTTTACAGGAAAGTTGTAACTACTTTGATGTATCCAGAGCCTCCAAATTTCTCTACATCAGCATTAAAGTTCTATCAATTACTTATTTTTGGTATTTTTACTGCATTTTCATGTAGAATATTCCAAAAGAAGTTTTCCCCTTTTTGACAGCATTATTAAAACATTGACACATGTGGACTAGAATCTAGGCTACCATGATTTTCCACCTGATATTTTCATTAAGTTTAATCGTTTTTATATTTGTATTTTAAGTGATAGACATCCAATCTTCTTCATTGTAAACACTTTGAAGTCATTTTAGTATCATGCCATGTTCTAGTTCAATATCATTGTGTCTTGGGGAACAAGAAAGCCCAATGAAAAGGAGTGAGATAGAGAAATGACTAATCAGTGGCACAGTATAACATGCACATTTGTTGATTAAATTCATTTATTATGTGATTTTAGTTTATAACACCCCTAAAATTACAACAAAACAATAAATATCCTGATCACTAATCATCAGAATGCATCTAATTAAAAAGTTTGAAATAATATAAGAATTATTAAGCACAACACAGTGACACAGTGTAAGCACATGCTGTTGGCAAGTGCAACTGACACGCATGCTTGGTTCAAAGTTAGTACAAATTTTCATTTAAAAACCATAGTATCTCTGGGGCTCGAGAGATGGCCTAGCGGTTAAGAGCGCCAACCGCTCTTACAGAGGACCTGGGTTCGATCCCCAGCACCCACATGGCAGCCGAGAACCATCTGAAACTCCAATTCCAGAAGAACTCCAGTTCCAGGGGAATCTGACACCGTCTTCTGACCTCCACGGCACTGCACAACACGGGTGCATAGACTTGCATGCAGACAGTACATTCATACACATACAGAAATAAATAAAAAAAATTAAAAAAAACAGTATCTCTAAAGCACAAACTAGCAAAATGAGGTATGTTTATGATTGTAGCTTCTGTACTTTTATGAATCTGGTATCATAACGTTCTGTTTATATAGGTGTCACCACAAATGTAAGAGTGCTGTGTTATTCTGTGATATTATTATGATAGCTGTGCAGTGACCAAGTGATAGAATTCTCAGCTTTGTTATCTCTCAGGATCACTTTTTTCTATGCAGTCCATCACAGACTAAAATGTCATTATGCAGTACAGGACTGCATTTGTTTGTGTCTATGTCTAGCTTTTCTCTTCTGTTCCATTCATTTATGAGTCTACAATTTTGTAATGTACATGATGCTTTATAATTGAAACTTTCTAATGAACGTGTTACTCTTTCTATTACATACTGTTTTGGGAGCTAAATTGGGTACATAAGTCTTGTGATTTTTGCCTTCTTCATAAAATTTACTTTTATTATCCTTATTTTTACATATTATAGTTTAGCATTCTTCAAATATTTAGAAGTAATGTCTGAAAAAATCCTGCTAGAATTTTTATGAGGAAAGCATGGAATTTATGCATAATGTTAAGAGGTCTTTGTCACTTAGCAGAATTAATTCGTTCACCCCTAAAACAGAGATCATTTGTCCACTCACTGAAGTCAACTTTATCAACTATATTAGTGTTTTTGCATGTTTTACATGTAGATAATGAAATATCTAAAGACTTTAATTTATTCTTATTTTATGTGTGTGGTATTTATTTCCTGCATACATGTAACTGCAGCCATATTGTGCAATCCCACTAGAGGCCAGAAAAGGGAGTTAGATCCTATGTGGCTTGAGGAATGGACAGGATAGTTAACTGGAATATATGTGCTATGAACTGGACCCAGCTCCTCTGCAAGAGCAGTGAGTGTTCGTAAACACTAAGCCATCTCACCAGCCCCAATAATGATTAATTGTATTAGATCTATGTTTAAGTACTTTCTGTGTGCAATTTTAAGCAGCATTGATATTTATTTTCATATTTAAAGTAGTCATTACTGATGTAAAGAAAAGCATATGATTTAATGTTTTATCTTGATAAACTTCATAATTCCAAAAGGATTTTCGTTAAAAATTCATTGGAGAATTTCTGCATAGATACTTGTGTTAGCCGTAAATAAAATTATTTTCCACTTTTTATTATGCATAATTATTTTCTTGCCTTATTGCAAGACTTCCAGTTAAATGTCAAACCATAATGAAGAAAGATATATTTTGTTCTTACTAGTTTTTAGATAACTGAGAGTTTTATGTGTCAGTTCAGAAATACAAACCTACAACTATTAACAAGAGCATTATTGATGTTATGTAGTTGTGTACAATGTATATAACACATCAACATTAGCAGAAAGGCATTCTTGTTCATAGTCTGATTGGACCTGATGCATTGACAAAAGGCCTTCAGAGCAAAACTGAGGTTTCCTGGAAGAAAAACAATAATACCTGTGGACTGTCACATCTGCCTAAGTAGTAAGTTCTTTGACCTAACATTCATGGTAGCTTGACAAATCCAGGTCACATGTTCCTAGCCAGTCTCCTCAAATCCATATGCTAATTATGTCATAATATTTATATATCAATCTAGTTTTCCTATTTATGCATACTAATGCCTTTTTATTCTGATGTGGCCCTTATAACAGAAATCCAGTTTCTAAATTAAGCACTACATTACATTAAATTTCCCAGTTTTACTATTTATTAGGCTATTAGTGGGGCATTTAAGTTATGCTTGATTATATAAATTTGGTTTACTGAGCTTATACTGCCCCATGTCTCATTCTAATCATATTGGATTTTATGCTCTCAATCTTCTGTTTTAGCCACATATGACAAGTCAACATTGAAATAAACACATTTCAAGTGAAGTGCTGAATCATGAATGACTAATTACTTCTTACCAAATGGCCAGCTAATGAGGAAAGCAATTTTGAGCTGTGGTCAGGGCTACTGTTCACTGAACAACAGATGACTACTACTTAACCATACTCTAGCAGAAAAAAGGTTTACTTTTTCAGTAAGTATATGCCAAATAAATAAATAAAGCATAAAATAATAATAAAACATATAATTATAACCAATTGACATATTTTAAATGTATAGCATATGTTAAATGTTTTAAATTGAAACATTCAGTTATGATTTGCAAAATATTTAGCATCTTTCATGATAGAACATCTTTCACTATCTGCATATATTTATTGAAAGCAAGCAAAAATGACTGTTGCTTGCTTACTGACTTAATTTTCAAATCAGTATATATTTAATCAAATTTCTATACATACTTTATGCTAACCAAATATTTCTCCAGTATTTAAATTTTATGTTATAATTATAAGCTATTAATTGATTTTCTTTTGGTTTGTAAATATAAAAAATACTAATTTATAGGAATATGACAAAACTTTTCTATTCAAATAAGAAAAGGAATAATAGTTCTATTTCATTAATTTATATTCATATTTCATTATATTTAATTTTATTTTAAATCATACTTATTAGATGTTTTTAATTGGTTGCTACTAATAATAGAATTAGCAAGATTATTTTCTATTTTTAATGTATTTTAATTGAAGTTTTATGCAATTCATACAATATATCTCCAATTTAGACTCATTCCTCTTTCCATGCCTCCACCCATATGCTGTACATGTCTTCCATCTTTTGTTTAGTCTTTTTCAAAGTTTTTCTTTGCAGACGTTGTTTTTAGCTGAAGTTTACAGATTCAGACAGTTCTTTGACCTAGTCCTTTTGTTGTTGTTCTCTCCAATTTGTATTCCTCCAAAATATGCATAGATGCTCTTCCTATGTATACCAAAACTATGACGTCTGAAAGAAAACTGTATGTTAATTCCAAAACATGTTTAGGAATTCACATTTTTCCCCTTTAATTTTATATTACTCTAAAGAATGCGTACATACCCTCCCCCCATACACCACAATTACAAAGTGGGAAAATAAGTTGTAGGTTATTTCTAGATCCTGTTAATATGTTCACATTAAAATGGCACAGAAACTTAGAAATATATATATATTTCTAAGTTTGGCTTATATATATATATATATATATATATATTATATATTACCAAACTTAGAATATATAAGCATATATATAATATATTTCTAAGTTGGACATATATATATATATATATATATATATATTATATATATATAATTTCAATGTGGCTCACTGCTAAGATTTAGTGCTAGCATTCACAAATGAGGGATACCATTCTCCATTTGTTTTTTCTGGGGAACTATGTTTTACTGTCATAGCATATGTCTTCTAGTTCCATCCATTATACCTGCAAAGTTCATGATGCATCTTTCTTTACTGCTGCATAGAACTCCATCGTGTAGATGTACCACATTCTCTCTATCCAGTCATTGGTTTAGGGGCACTTGGGTTGGTTCTAGCATTTTCCTATTGTGACGAGAGCTGCAATAAAAATTGATGTGCATGTATCCTTGTGGTAGGTTGAATCTTTTGAGTATCTATCTACCCAGAAGTTGTATGACAGAGTCAGGTGGCAGAATCATTTTGAGTCTTTTAAGAGTTCTCCACACTGCTTTCCATAGGGGTTGTATGAGTTTACATTCCCAAAAGCAGTGGATGAGTTTTCCCCTTCCCCCACAACATATCCAGTGTTGGTGATCTCCGCGTTCTTCGCTAGTCAGTCTTAGGGGAGTGAGATGAATCTAAAGTGGTTTTAATTTGGCATGCCTTAACATAATGATGTTGGAGAACTCATTACGCATTGCTTCCGTCATCTTTATTTCCCTCACTTGTGAAGTGCGTCGCTCTTCAGCTTATTATTCCATCTTTTGGATGGGTAGCATGTTTTTCTACTTGTTTTTTGAGTAGTTTATATAATTGTTGGTGTTACTGCTCGTCAGATGTAGACACAGTGAAGGTTTGCTCCAACTCAGTGGGTTTTTCTCTTCACTTCCTTATTGTTTCTTTCACTGTACAAGCTTTTGAGCTTTAAGAGATCTCCCACTTGTCAATTGTTGACTCTTATTTCCTGCACAGCTAGCTGTCTGTTCTGGGAGTCTTTTCCTATGCCTATGTCTTGTGGTGGCTTGCCCAATTTCTCTGTCATCTTCAGATATTTTGGGTTTCACATTGACATATTTGATCCTTCTCTCATCTTCAGAATTTGGGTTTCACATTGACATATTGATCCATTTGAGGTTATTTTTGTACAGGAGTTAGGCGGTAGGGTTTTATTTTCTTCTATCTTACATGGTGATCCAATTTTGCCAACATCCTTGCTAAATATGCTTTCTTTCTTCATTGAGTCTTTTTGGCCCCTTTTTCAAATTGAGGGGCATGAAATTGTATGAGCTCAAGTTTGGATCTTCAACTTTTTCCTTTTTATTTTGTCCTGTACAGGCTTTTTTTTAGACTATGCCCTGTAATACAATTTTGAAGTTTAATATAGTGATTCCCCTTGTGTACACTTTTCCTCAGGGTTGCTTTGGCAAACTAGTCTTTATTTTTCCATATGAATTTAAAGATTTTTTTTCTGTTATTTTTATGTGTGTATGTTAAGATTGATTTGTATATTAATTTGGGTAGAATGGAACAATTTTACCATATTAATTTTCCAATCCATGAGCATGGGGAGGTCTTTCCATCTTCTGATGTCTCTTCAATTCTCTTCAGGGTTTTAAAACATTCTTTGTAGAAACTTTCAGTTAGGTTTGTTCCCATTTTTTTTTTATTTTTTTTTTGGCTATTGTGAGTGGGAAGATCTTATATTCCTTCTCCAGTTGCTCTTTTTTTGTTGGTGTAAAGAAAGGCTACTGATTTTTCTAGATTAATTTTGTTTTCTGGTATGTTACTGAAACTCTTGATCATTTCTAGGAGTTTTCTGGTAGTTTTTAGCATTCCTTAGGTAAACAATCATACCATCTATAAAGAGGGATAGTTTGACTTCCTCTTTTCCAATTAGTACTCCTTTAATTTCCCTTTCTTGCCTTACTTAGGGGACAGCCTTGCTGTGTTCCTGCCTTTAAACAAAATGCTTCTAAATTTTCTCCATTTAGGATGATATTGGCTGTGGGTTTGTTATATATGGCTTTTATTACTTTGAGGAATGTTCCCTCCATTCCAATTCTTTAAGCATGGGGAACTAGGAATTTAAGCATGAAGGGATTCTGGATTTTGTTGAAGGCTTTTCCTGGATCAATTGAGATGATCACGTGCTATTTTTTGCTTTCAGTCTATTTATGTGTGTTATGATATTTATTGATTTATGTATATTGAATGATCAATGCATCACTGGTCTGAATTCAACTTGGTCATGATGGATGATCTTTTTTATGTGAGTCTGCATCTGGTTTCCTAGTATTCTGTTGAGAATTTTTGCATCTACATTCATTAATTAGATGGGTCTATAGTTTACTTTTTTGGTATTATCTTTACCTGGTTTTGGTATGAGATTGATGCTGGCTTCATAGAAGGAATTTGGGAGATTTCCCTCTATGTATCCATATTAACAGTTTTAGTAATATCGGTTATAAGTCCTCTTTAAATGTTTTATAGAGTTCTGCCATGAAACCATCTGGGCCTGGGCTTTGTTGTTGTTGTTGTTGTTGTTGTTGTTGTTGTTGTTATTGTTTTGGGAGATTTCTTACTACATTTTCAATTTCCTCATATATTATGTGTCTGTTTAAGCTGTCAGTTTCTTCTTGATCAAGCTTTGGTGAATTCCAGTATTTCCACTATTCATCCATTTCTCTTAGGTTTTCAAATTTAGTAGAGTATAGGTTTTTGAAGTATTATCATATAATTGTCTGGATCTTTTTGTTGTCAGTTGTGATGTTTGTGAAGAAAAACTTCACACATTTTATTATTTGGAGGTGCTCTTTCTTTAAGTTAATTGGGTGAGAGATCTATCTATCTCGTTTATCCTTTCAAAGAACCAGCTTTTGGATACATTGATTTTTTTTGTACTGTTTTCTTTGATTTCTATATCATTGATTTTCTGCTCTGATTTCTCTTCCTGTCTGTTGGGTTTAAGGTTCATTTTTTTGTTGTCTGTGAAGTGTTTTTATTTATTAATTTATTTATTTTTATTTTTGTTGTTAATGCAAGCATTCTCATGTCTTTTTATTAATTCTTTATTTTTTTCTTTTTTTAACAATAACTAATAATTTATGAGTACAAGCATCATTCCTGTAAAACCAATTTGCAAACAGTTGTGCCCAAACCCACACAGCCCATGGGTCTCACCATCCAGCTGGGGGAGGGGGGGCTTGTATGTTCAATCAAGTTGATCAGATGAGTGTCCAGACTATATTGTTCTAGTTTCACAATTCACCCCAATCCCAGCCCTTACATTCTACCATGCCCCCTCTTCCACAGATTGCTCCCTAGGCTTAGAAAAGGGGCACAGATGGACAAGAAGCAAAACAGTCTACTTTCTCTGGAGCTGTTGTCTTGGACTCTGGTCAATTCTGGCTGTTTCCTTTCATGGGCTGACAGTTTGTCCAGGAATAACCTTTCAGTCCTACTAATGAAGCACAGGCAATTAGATATATAAGTATTTAAAAAGTACTAATTGTTATGGTAGGTTACTTTGGTATAGACACAGATGTTTGGATGGTATGTTAATCCATGAATTATGTTTTTTTCTGTTAAATGTGACAGGGTCTTTCTGTGGCTTATAACATCTCCTAACCACTAGAGGATATAAGCTAGTGGCATCAGCCATGGGTTATTCCTCCAAGGAGAGAGCTAATATCCAATTAGATTTGGGATATACAGGCATATGGCTGCCACTACTGTATAGTATTTCCAGGCAGGTGAGGTGTAGCTGGTGCTGACAGAGCAGCCTTGCTTGACTCAAGGAGACCTATATCTGCTTTATTGGTTTAGCGGCCTTTGATAACACTCTCTGATATTCCAGAGACCAACTGTACACTTGCGAGTGCAGTTTCAATACATCTTTCCCATGCTTACATCAGGTCTTTGGCAGCAGGGCCTTATTGCCTCTCTTCTTGCAGGTATCCCAGTTTACAGGCAAGAAGCCTTTACCTTTTGGAGGGGGTTTGGATCCCCTGGCCGACATCTCCTTGGTAGAATAATCCATTGCCAATATCAGAGCTCTCCTGTATTAATATATTTTGCTTAAGTGCATAGCTTAAGGAGACTTTAGTATTATATTTGGTTCTGAATAGAGAATAATCCTTTTCACAGTTCCTATGTCTATTAGTCAATTAAAGAAGGCAGTTTTAACAGCTTTATAAGAGATTACCTCTATAACAGTTGGCTCCAATTTACAGTTAGAGATCGACCTCATCATCATCATCATATTTCTCCTTTTTCTATGGGGGGGGGAAGTAAGAAAGTCTCTCATATTAAAACTTTGCAGCACCAAGAAGGTAAGTTTCGTTAGGACTCATTATAAATAGTTGTTACAAGTAGGATCCAAAGAGGGGTTTGATGTCTGTAGCAATCTGAGGCTTTTCTTCCTTTCAATCTTCATACAGGCCAACCTTTCTGCTGCCACTTCCTGGTGCATCCTACTCGATGCAAAGCTGTATCTTTTCTTTTTTTCTTTTCTTTTCTTTTTTTTAATTTTTTGGTCTTTTTGAGACAGGGTCTCCCTGTAGCCCCTGCTGTCCTGGAACTCGCTCTGTAGGCTAGGCTGGCCTTGAAAGCTGTATCTTTTCTTTCTCAGCCATTAAGTTGGTGATATTTTGACCTGTTGGAACATACAAATCTTTTCCCATAGTTAGTTTTAAGATTTGAATTGCAAGGTTTTTGACGAAAAGGTTTAATATCTATCTGTATCCCACTTTTTTTTATTTTAGGTTTTTGGTTTTTGACCCATGGTCTCAAAAAGGCAGTTGTATTACACATACCTATAGGCTGGAATCAAGGTGTAGATTTCATCAAATTCACCCATGTTGTTTTGGGTGATTGTACGTGGTTAACATAGGAAGCAAACTTAATTTTTAAGTTAAATCATCCTACAGGTAAAAGAGAATGCTACAAGGTGATACTGTACAACAGAAAAATTATAGAGAACATTTGTATGTGCCAATCCCAAAGTTATTGTTATACAGATTTTAAGTAAAACAAAAGTGGACAACAACAATTCATATTTCCAATTAACACAGGTGCATTACCGTTTTTATCAGAACCTTTAAACCAATGTTGTTTAATATACACATATTTACTTTTACTAAGTCCTAAAACACCATGTATCCTGTAGACACATTCTGGGAAAAATTAGATACATGTTGAACTCACGTCAATTAAATATGCATTAATCGAATATACACACGTGTCCCTCTCCTGACCCTCCTACCCCTCCCGATTCACCATTTTAGTCAGTTTTTTGATGCAGTCTTTCAGTTGTTGTTCTTTTAATATGCATCCCTCTCCACAAGAAATGTTTATAACTGGGTTATTGATTCTAGCATCCACATATGAGGGATACAATTCGTCATTTGTTTTTCTGGGACTGTGTTACTTCACTTAATATAATGTCTTCTAGCTCCGTCCATTTACCTGCAAAGCTCATGATGTTGTCTTTCTTTACTGCTGCATAGAACTCCATTGTGTACATGTACCACATTTTCTCTATCCACTCGTCAGTTGAGGGGCATTTGGGATCGTTCCAGCTTTTTTCTATTGTGAACAGAGCTGCAATAAATATAGCTGTGCATGTATCTCTGAGGTAAGAAGAGTCTTGTGGGTATGTACCCAGGAGTGGTATGACTGGGTCAAATGGCAAGCTCATTTTGAGTCTTCTAAGGGTACTCCACACTGCTTTCCATAGTGACTGTACAAGTTTATGTTCCCACCAGCAATGGATGAGTGTTCCCCTTTCCCCACAACCTCTCCAGCACTTGATATCATTTGTTTTCTTGACCCTGCCCAGTCTTAGGGGAATGAGATGATATCTTAGGGTGGTCTTAATTTGCATTTCCCTAATTATTAGTGATGTTGAACAGTTTTTAAGATGTTTCTCAGCCATCTCTAATTCCTCCTCTGCGAAGTCTATTCAGTTCTTTGCTCCATCTTTTGAGTGATTTATTTGTTTCTTTCTTCTTTGTTTTTTGAGTAGCTTGTGTACTCTGGAAATTAATGCTTTGTCAGATGTATCTGCAGTGAAGGTTTTCTCTTACTATGTGGGTTTTCTCTTCACTTCCTTTATTGTTTCTTTTGATGTACAGAAGCTTTTGAATTTAATGAGGTCCCATTTATCAATTGTTGATCTTATTTCTTGTGCAGCTGCTGTCTGTTTTTAGCTGCAGTGTTAGATCATTTGTTTGTGCTCTTTCTACTTTTTTAATGTAGGCACTGAGGGCTATAAACTTCGATCTTAGGACTACTTTTAAAGTGTCTCCTAGGTTTTTCTGTCTTGTATTGTTCTTTTAATTTAGTTCCAGGAATGTTTTTATTTCTGTATTTTTTTCCTTGACTCATTCATTATTCAGGAGTTTGTTTAGTCTCCATGGGTTCTTGTAAGGCTTATTCTGGTGTTGATATTGAGCTTTATTGCACTGTTGTCTGATAGAATGCATGAAATTATTTCAATCCCTTTGTATTTGGAGAGGTTTTTTCTGTGTCCCAATATGTGGTTGATTTTGGAGAATGTTCCATGGGGTGCTGAGTAGAAAGTATATTCTCTGATATTTTGTTGGAATGTTTGGTTCGGTAGATGTCTGTGAGGGCCATTTTGTGTATTGCATTGTTCGGTTCAGATATCTCTCAGTTTGTTCTTTGTCCAGTTTACCTATCCAATGGACTTGGTGGTATATTGAAATCTTCCAGTATTAGTATGCTAGGATTAATCTGTGCCTTGAGGTCCTGTAGAATTATGTTTATAAAGTTTGGTGCACTGGAGTTTGGTGTGTATATATTCACGATTGTGAAATCTTCTTGGTTAATTGTTCCTTTGATAAGAACATAGTGGCCTTCTTTGTCTCTTCTGATTAATTTTACTTTGAAGTCTATTTTGTCTGATATTAGAATAGCAATTCTTACTTGATTTTTTTGGTACCATTTGCTTGGAATAACTTTTTCCATCCTTTCACTTTACATTGGTCCCTATCCTTGATGCTGAGATGGGTTTTTTATAGGCTGCATATATCTATGTCTTTTGATTGGGGAGTTCAGCCCATTAATAATTAAGGTTATTATTGAGAGATATGTGCTGCTTCCTTTTACCTTATTTTCCATTTGAATTATTGGTCTAAGTTTATATATCCACAGTTACACTTTTATTCATTACTCTCTCTAGCTGCTTGGGAATAGTTGTTCCTTTCTGTGACCTTTGAATTTCTTTGAGTATTTCCTGAAGGGTTGGTTTTACTGGATATGAATTGTTTCAACTTGTTTATGTCATGAAATATTTTTTCTTTCTCCTTCAACTGTAATTGACATTTTTGCTGGGTATAGTAATTGGGATTTGCATCTATAATTGTTTAGTACTGGGAATACTTTGGTCCATGTTCTTCTGGCTTTCACCATTTGCACTGAAAAGTCAGCTGTAATTCTGATGGGTATCTCTTTATATGTAACTTGTTTTTCTCTTGCAGCCTTCAGAGACTTGTGCTTTTTTTTTTTTTTTTGGCCTGTAGTATTTTAATTATGATATGGAGTGACATATTCCTTTTCTGATCTTGTCTAATTGGTGGTCTATGTGCTTCTTGTATTTGTATGGGTTTGTTATTTTTCAGTTTGGGGAAATTTTCTTCTATTCTGTTGAAGATCTGATAAATACCTTTGTCTTGGGATTCTTCTCCTTCCGCTATCCCTATGATGTGGAGGTCTGATCTTTTCAAAGTGTCTCATGTATCCTGATTGTTCCACTCTCGTGATTTAAAAATAAATCAAATTAATTGAGCATTATAGTTTTCCCACCATGTCTTCCAGTGTTGATATTTTACTTTCTGCTTCATGCAATCTTTTACTGAGGTTTTCTCCTATCATTACCTGCTGATTGGATGAGTGTGCAATTTCCCTTTTCATTTCACCCTGTGATTTCTTTAGTATTTCCTCTTCCCTTTGGAATTTGTCATTCTCTGCTTCTAGATCCTTGATTCGCTGGTTGGTTTCCTGTTTCATTTCAGCAAGGTATCTTTTCAGCGTTTCCACTTCGTTCCTGAGTTTGTCATTCTCTCCCTTCATTTACTTGAGTAGTGTATTATTGTCCTTTTAAGATCTGTGTCCTGGGTTATCGCCAGGGAGAACTCATTGTTGGAGTCTTCTTTCCTATAATGCTTTTATTGATGATTTGTGTATTTCAGACATCATTTCTCAGTTCAATTTAGACATATTATCCTTCCTTTCCCCCCACCCCAGACCAGATCATGCAGGCTGCCATAACTGTCCTGCCTCTTTCTCTCAGTCTTTTTTTTATGCTAAGGAATTCATATTTTCCTCCTTTAATTTTATATTACTCTAAAATATTAATACCTATTTTCCACTCATATACAGTAATTACAGAGTCTGAAAGTAAGTGGTGGACCTATTCTAGAGCCCTTTAAGAGATTTACATTATAACAACATAGTTGCTTTCAAATAAACAGAAATATAACAAAAATGTTAAGCTTGCCTTTCATCTGGGGATTTGGAGTCTTCTATAGGACTGCTAGATTTTGTTGGGGATTTATTATTTACTTTTCCCATGTTGTTGATTTTCCTTTGTCCTCTTGGCATGTAGATTTGATTTGTTGTTTATGATCAGATGCAAAATTAAAGTGATTCTTCGTTTGGTTGAAGGCCTGTTCCTCTAGGTTGGAAGGATTTATGTCTCTTCTGTTACTTTGTGCTTTGAGTCACCTTCTCTTTTCCCACGGGGACAGTGGCAAGGTGGGAAGGCAAGACTGGTTTTTGCCCACCCAATCCTGTCACCACCAAGGTGACCATTGGGCCTTACCGGATCTGGGATCTGGTCTGGAAGTTGGAGCAACTCCAGAGAACCTGCGCCAAAAAGGAATGTGCTTGTGTGGTCCTGGAACTGTGCGCCAGGTTCTGTCGGGCTCTGATGGTCCTGGAATTCTGCACTGGAAGCGACGGGGTTTGGGTGGTCCTAGAACGCACCTGCTCTGAAGCCTGGCCTGTCACTCTCCCACCAACGGAAGCAATGGTGCTCTGATGGTCTTGGAACCCTGCAAAGGAATCAATGGCACTCTGCTGGTACTGGAACCTGCCTGTCTATATTCATATTTTAATTGTAACTACTGTAGAATATATTATCCTTAACAAAATTTGGCTTTGAAAGAACTGTTTCAGAGTTACATCCTTTCATGTGTCACACACATCATCAAGAGACTTTGTACATTAGGAACACAGAGAAGATGATGGGGTTTTATTCTCAAACACTTGAGAAATGCTAAGTTCATAGAAGTAGTAATGGAGATACATGTTTTTCTGAGGAAATGTGTTTGCAGTTGAATTTTAACTTAAAATTTCAGGCTATCTTCTTACTATTATACAGTGTAAATAGTTGAACTGTATTAAAATATTTTATTAATTTGTTGAGAATTTCATATAGTGTACTATAATCACATTCCCTCTGAGCACATCTTCTCCCATACCTCCCCACCCACCGACCCAACATTGTTTATGTTTCCAGTACAATTTGTCTTGCCCAAATACTCTTGGAGTATTTTCCAGCAGTTATTAAATGTCAATATCTCCTCAGCAAGGGTTGGGACATCATGTCTACCTACCCATCCCTATATGCTGTGATGTTTTTTTATGGCTTCAGATGCTCAGGTCATCCTCATGATAACCCAATTGCTCTGAGTTCATATGTGCAACTGCCCTGGTGCCTGAGAATGTTATTTCCTTGTAGTCATCCAAAATCTCTAGCTCTTATAAACTATTTGCTCATCTTCTGTCAAGATCCCTGGGTCTTGGGATGAAGAATTTGACATAGATGTCCCTTTTAGAAGCAGGCCTTTAGATGAGCAGTCTTCAATCTTTTATTCTCTGCATGCAGATGCCCACACTTCTGTTTTAATTGCATTCTACTCCAAGAAGTTTCATTGATTAAGATTTATAGATGCACATTAATCTATGCACATAGTAAAAACTCATTATGAGTCATTTTTACAGTATGGCCCTTTAGAAAAAATCATAGGAGTAGATTCTCTCCTAAAATCTAAGACCTATCCAAGCACGGGTCATTGGCCCCAATAGTAGTTCAAGCATGCATTGATCTCATGGAACAAGCCCTAATACAATCAGAGGGTGGCTGGTTATTCTGATAATTTTTACATCACTAGCACACCAGTAGGAATAACTTGCCAGGACAGTCATTAGAGATTCTACACAAATTGGTTTCCATAAGTTTTTAAAAGGGTTTTAGTGTTAGTTAAGCCTCCTTTTATGCCCACCTCCACCCTATCCTTCCATTACTCACCCCATTTAATATTTTGTGTTCTGTTACTATATTCCTCCTTCTGTTATTCATCTTATAAAATATTTTATTGAAATTTTGTGCATTTCATATATTTCTTAATCAAATTTAGACCCATTTTCCCTTCTTTGCCCCCCACTCACCAGAGTTCATGCATTCTGTCATACATGTTTTACATCTTTTTCTCAGTCTTTTTCTTTTTTTAATTTTTCGATGAAGAAGTTTACTGTTTGGGGCAGAAGTTTACTGTTTCAGTTGGTTCTTTGACCCAGAATTTTTGTTGTTGTTTTTGTTGTTCTTTCTAATTTGTATTGTGACAAAATATGCATATATACATGCCCCACATATACCATAATTATGATGTCTGAAAATAAGTTATAGGTTAATTCCAAAACACATTTAGGGATTCCCATTTTGATAGTAGAGTGTTGGGCCTGCTTTGTCTTGGCCCATGAGGCCCTTGGCAACTTCTTGAGCCTGCTCTAAAGTTTGCAACAAAGTAAGGCAGCCCGGCCAGGCTTGTTTACAACTGAGGGGCCCTTATCAGCTGGCCTTAAGAAAACAAAATCTTGGCTAAAGGAAATAAGGTAGGCAGATCCAGGGTTGTTTTGAAACTTTTCTCATTGGCCCTAGCTATTTGACCTTTAAGATGATTGGCTGTTCCCTTGAGGTCTTTGTCTTTATAAGCCACTGCCTGATGCAATAAAGTGAGTTCTTGCTTTGAAGAGACTCCTGATCCCCCGTGTGGTTCTTTACTTGTCGACACTCACCATCCCGCTTAGCCCAGGAGGAGAGACAGGCTGGCCGACTCTCCTCTCTGCCCTACCTGCCGGAGGACCTGGCAGTAGAGTTGTATGCAGGTAATGCAGCAATATTACTTTACATTCCTACATTACATAGGAAGTTGATGAGTAATATCAGGTATTATATTTTCTAAAAAAAAGAAATAAAAAGGAATTTTTCAGTTTGTCTTATAAAGAAAGATTTGTTGCTAGAATCCACTAATATGGAACACTGTATGTCCTTTGTTTTTCTGGGGCTGTATTCCTTCACTTAGTATAATGGTTTCGAGTTCCGTCAATTTACCTGCAAAGTTCATGATGTCATCTTTCTTTACTGCTGCATAGAATTCCATTGTGGAGATGTACCATGTTTTCTTAATCCACTTGGTTGAGGGGCACTTGGGTTGCTTCCAGCTCTTCACTGTTGTGAAGAGAGCTGCAATAAGCATAGATGTGCATGTATCTCTGTCATAGGATGAGTCTTGTGGATATATACCCAGGAGTAGTATGACTGGGTCAGATGGTAGGCTCATTTTGAGTCTTTGAAGGGTTCTCCATACTGCTTCCCATACTGGTCATATGAGTTTACATTCCCACCAGCAATGGATGAGTGTTCCCCTTTCCCCACAACCTCTCCAGCTTTTGGTATCCTTTGTTTCCTTGATCATAGCTAGTCTTACCAGAGTAAGATGAAATCTTAAGGTGGTTTGAATTTGCATTTCCTTAATTATTAGTGACGATGAACAGTTTTTAGATATTTTTCAGCCATCTTTACTTCATTTGTGAAGTCACTGTTTAGATCTTAAGGCTATCTTTTGAGTGACTCATTTGTTTTCTTCTTCCTTTGTATTTTTGTGTAGTTATTATACTCTGGATGTTAATGCTCTATCAGATGTATCATTGGTGAAGGTTTCCTCCCCCTCTGTGGGTTTTCTCTTCATCTCTTTGTTTCTTTTATTGTACAGAAGCTCTTGAGTTTAATAGGGTCTTCTCAATTGCTGACCTTATTTTTTGCACAGCTGCTGTCTGATTTAAAAAAATCTTTTCCTATGCCTATGTCTTGTAGGTTATTACCAACATTTTCTTCTATCATTTTTAGAGTTTTGGGATTCACATTGAGGTTTTTGGTCCATTTGGAGGTGGAGGTTTATTTTTATTTTTATTTTTTTTATTTAATTTTATTTATTTTTGTATGTGTATGAATGTACTGTCTGCATGTAGGTTTGTGCACCCGTGTCATGCAATGCCGCGGAGGTCAGTAGAGGGTCTCAGATTCCCCTGGAACTGGAGTTCTCCTGGAATTGGAGTTACAGATGGTTCTCAGCCGCCATGTGGTTGCTGGGGATCGAACCTGGGTCCTCTGCAAGAGCAGTCAGTGCTCTTAAC
>VZQC01007165.1:0-18740 GCA_009823505.1 Rhizomys pruinosus | reverse complement strand
AGAAATCAATAAAATAGAAACAAACAAACAAAACAAACAAAAAAAAAAAAACAACACACAAAATCAACTAATTCAAAAGCTGGTTCTTTGAAAAAATTAACAAAATAAATGACCTCTAGCCCAGTTAACAAAAAAAGAGAGAGAGAGAGCAACTCTAAATCAACAATATTCGTGATGAAAGTGAGAATATCACAACAAACAAAAAAAGATCCAAACTATCAAAGGGAATAATTCAAAAATCTACACTCCACTAAATTTGAAAACCTAAGAGAAATGGATGAATATCTGAAATCCTGGGAACCAACAAAGCTTAACGAAGAAGAGACTGACAGTTTAAACATACCCATAATATTTGAGGAAATTGAAGATGTAATTAATAATCTCCCCACTAAAATGCCTCAGTCCAGATTGTTTCATGGCAGAATTCTATAAAACATTTAAAGAGGTGCTACAATCCTTGCTACTCAAACTGTTTAGAAGGATATAAACAGAGGGAATTCTCCCAAACTCCTTCTACGGAGCCAGCATCGCTCTAATACCAAAACCAGGAAAAGATGCAAGCAGAAAAGAAAGCTATACACCCATTATCTCACTAATGAACATAGATGTAAAAATTCTCAATGAAATAATTGTAAATAACATACAGACCCACATCAAAAAGATCATCCACCATAATCAAGTTGGATTCATACCAGAGATGCAGGGATGGTTCAACATACGTAAATCAATAAATATCATAATACACATAAATGGACTGAAAGACAAAAACTACACAATCATCAAAATTGATGCAGAAAAAGCCTTTGACAAGATCCAGCATCCCTTCATGTTTAAAGTCCTAGGGGGAATAGGACTGAAAGGAACATTCATCAGCATGATCAAAGCCATATATAGCAAACCCAGTGCCAACATCATCCTAAATGGAGAAAAATTGGAACCTTTTTCCCTTAAAGGTGGGAACCCAGCAAGGCTGACCCCTATCACCACTCCTTTTCAACATAGTGCTTGAAACACTAGCTAGGGCAATAAGACAAGAGAAGGAAATTAAAGGAGTACTAATAGGAAAAGAAGAAGTTAAGTTATCCCTTTTTGCAGATGATATGATAGTTTACCTAAGGGATGCTAAAAACTCCACCAGAAAACATCTAGAAATGATTAAGAGTTTTAGTAAAGTGTCAGGCTACAAAATTAACCTAGAAAAATCAGCAACATTTCTTTACACCAATAATAAACAAGTGTAGAAAGAATATAAGAAAATATTCCCACTCACAATAGCCTCAAAAATAATAAGATACCTGGGAAAAACCTAACCATAAATACCAAAGACCTCTACAACAAAAATTTTAAACCCTTGAAGAAGGAGATTGAAAATGACATCAAAAGATGGAAAGACCTCCCATGCTCATGGATTGGGAAAATTAATATAGTAAAAATGTCCATTTTACACAAATTGATTTACAGATTCAAAGCAATCCCAGTCAAAATCCTTATGAGCTTCTTCATAGACTTGGAAAAAAAATCCTTGAATTAATATGGAAAAACAAAAGACCCTGAATAGCTAAAGCAATCCTGAGTGAAAAATTCAATACAGGGGGGACTGCCCTACTAGACTTCAAACTATATTACAGGGCCATAATCATTAAGACAGCCTGGTACTGGCACAAAAACATACCTGTTGAAAAATGGCACAAAATTGAAGATATAAACTAGAGCTCATACAATTTCAGCCACCTTATATCTGACAAAGGGGCAAAAATCCCTCAGTGGAGGAAGGATAGCATCTTCAGCAAATGGTGTAGCAAAATCGGATCATTATTTGTAGAAGAACAAAATTAAACCCCTACATCTCGCCCTGTACAAAAACCAACTCCCAGTGGATCAAAGATCTCAATGCAAAGCCTGAAAACCTGAAGGTAATAGGATAAAAAGTTGGCAACAACCTACAAGACATAGGTGTAGGAAAAGACTTTCTAAATCAGACAGCAGCTATACAGGAAGTAAGGCCAACAGTCGACAAATTGGATCTCATAAAACTCAGAAGCTTCTGTATAGTGAAAGAAACAATCAAGGAGGTGAAGAGAAAACACAGAGTGGGAGGAAATCTTTACCAGTGATGCATCTGATAGAGCATTAGTGTCAAGAATATATAAACTACTTAAAATCAAAGAAGTAAGAAGACAAATGACCTACTCAAAAGATGGAGTAAAGAGCTGAACAGGGACTTCACCAGTGAGTAATTGAAGATGGCTGAGAAACCTCTTAAAAAATGTTCAACAGGGGCTGGAGAGATAGCCTAGCAGTTAAGAGCACCAACTGCTCTTGCGGAGGACCTGGGTTCCATCCCCAGCACCCACATGGCAGCTAAGAACAGACTGTAACTCCAATTCTAGAACTCCAATTCCAGGGGAATCCGACACCCTCTTTTGACCTCTGCGAAACTGCATGACACGGGTGCCCAAGCCTACATGCAGACAGTACATTCATACACATAGAAAATAAATAAATAAAAATAAAAAAAAATTTAAAGTGTTCAACATCATTAATAATTAAGGAAATGCAAATTCAAACCACTCTCAGATATCACCTCACTCCAATATAGCTAGCTAAGATCAAGAAAACAAAAGACAATAGATGCTGGAGAGGTGTGGAAAGGGAAACACTCGTCCAGTGCTGGTGGGAATGTAAGCTTGTACAACCCCTATGGAAAGCAGTGTGGAGAACTCATGAAAGACTAGGAATGAGCCTACCACATGACCCAGTCATACCACTCCTGGGTATATACCCACAAGACTCATCATACCGCAAAGATACATGCACCTTCATGTTTACTGCAGCTCTCTTCACAATAGCGAAGAGCTGGAACCAACACAAATGCCCCTTAACAGATTACTGGATGACTAAAATGTGGTACATCTACACAATGCAGTACTATTCAGTGGTAAAGAAAGATGGTATTATGAACTTTGCATGTAAACAGATGGAACTCAAAGCCTTTATGCTGCATGAAGTAATACAGTCCCAGAAAGACAGAGAATGGTTTCCCTCATTTGTGGATGCTAACAATAAATATCCCAGATGAAAGGCAAGCTGAATAACGTTATTGCTATATTTCTGCTTATCTGAAAACAACCATGTTGTTTTAACATGAATCTCTCAATGGACTCTAGAATCCACCCACCAGTTATTTTCAGACTCTATAATTATTGTATATGGGTGGAATGTATATATCCATATTTTAGAGTAATACAAAATTAATGGAGGAAAATGTGAATTCCTAAGGATTAAAAGAAAAGACAGAGAAAAATGCAGGACAGTTATGGCAGAATGCATGATCTGGGGTGGGTGTGGTGGGGTGGGGGAAGGGAAATGGGAATATGCCCAACTGAACTGAGAAATGATGTCTGAAATAGACAAAACATCAATAAAAAGGAAAAAAAATAATGTGGTCAATTGGTGATTGTGAATGTGAACAAAGATTAGTAATACCTGTGAAATTAGATTGTAGAAGAAGATAAATTTCAAAAGAAAACATTTAATATAACTGAATCATGCTTTTTTTATGAATGCATTCCAGAAAGAATTTTGAAATAAAGGCAAAATAAAACAAAATAAAACAAAACAAATCAATGCAGGTGTCCAGGCTCTTAAAGAGAAGACAAATGTCTTGGTGTGGTGGTACATTCTTTAATCCCAGCACAGGGAAGGCAGAGGCAGGCATATTACTTTGAGATGGAGATCATCTTAGTCTACATAGTGAGTTTCATGCCAGCTGGAGCTATAGGGAAGCACTGTAAACAAAATAATAAAACAACAACAAAACCTAGAAAATAAAAAAAAATAACTTTTTCTTGGTCTTAATGTTTAAGATCACAAATTGAGCTTGTGATTTGGCACAGTGCCAAGCCTGCAGCCTTCAGGCATATTACTAAGCTTGTTTTGCAAGTGCACTATGAAGCATTGGCAGAAGACATAGATAATGGAGCTCCTCTTCCAAGATGCCATCCTAACATTCTAAGCCAGTGAGATGGAGACGGATTGGTAGACAATAACAGACCTCCTGTGATCTTGCTTTGTATATTTACATAACTACATTCTAGTGTTTCAAAATTTATAAATTACTTAATATCTTACTCCTTACATGAGATCATCTTGTTATGTGACACACAATTTCACAATCAAATATTTCTGATAAATATGTAAATACTATTTAGTGGTGGGAAAATGTATTCCCAACATAGAGGCTGAAGTAATTGATTTTCATTTTTATTTGCAAACAGAAATTAAGAAAATTTCACTAATTTTATGGCAAACACAGTGATTACTTAAAATAGATCATTAACTTAATTGTGAAACAGAAATTTAGAGAACTTTATCAAGTTAGTGCAAGAGAATATCTTAATGATGACAGATTGATTTTAGGTAGTAATCAGAGTGTAGCACATGAAAGGTTATAAATTTATTTTTAATAAAATTACCAGCATTTTCTGTTTTTTTTGCTATGTAGATTCTGTTGAGAGAAAAGGAAATTATAAATGTAGAAATGTATTTCTAATTTCTATTTATTTATAAGAAATTATCTATGTCAGAATGTCCACAAATGAGAATTCCTCAGTTATAAAACTATACCCCAAATAGGTATAAGAAATTGACAAACAACTCATTAATAAAAGCTACAATTATCACAAAAGCATATGAAATGATGTCGGCAATACCAATTGTTATTAGCAAAATGAAAATTAAACCAACTGTTTATTTTTAATATAATACTTTTATTGATGTTTTGTGTATTTCAGACATCATTTTTCGGTTCAATTTAGGCAACTTTCCTTTCCCTCCACTCCACCCCAGATCATGCATTCTGGCACAAATGTCCTGTATCTTTCTCTCCGTCTTTCTTTATATGTTTAGGAATTCACATTTTCCTCTTTTAATTTTATATTATTCTAAAATATGAATACACACCTTCCAGGCATAAACAGTAATTACAGAGTCTGAAAATAAGTGGTGGGTCAATTCTAAAGCCCATTAAGAGATTTACATTATAACAACATATTTGCTTTCAGATAAACAGAAATATAACAATAATGTTGTTCAGATTGCTATTTATTTATTTATTTATTTATTTATTTATTTATTTATTTATCTATTTATTTATTTTGGTCTTTTCAAGACAGGGTCTCCCTGTAGCCCCAGCTGTCCTGGAACTCACTCTGTAGACCAGGCTGGCCTTGAACTCACAAAGATCCGCCTACCTCTGCCTCCCAAGTGCTAGGATTAAAGGCGTGCACCACCATGCCCAGCTTCAGTTTGCCTTTTAACTGGGGATTTGGTGTTAACATCCACAAATGAGGGAAACCATTCAGCATTTGGTTTTCTGATACTGTGTTACTTCATTCAGCATAAAGGCTTCAAGCTCCATCCATTTACCTGCAAAGTTCATAATGCCATTTTTCTTTACTGCCGAATAGTACTCCATTGTGTAGATGTACCACATTTTGTCATCCACTTGTCTGTTAAGGGGCATTTGGGTTGGTTCCAGCTCTCTTCCCTATTGTGAGGAGAGCTGGAATAAACATGAATGCACATGTATCTTTGTGGTAGGATGAGTATTGTGGGTATGCACCCAGGAGTGGTATGACTGGGTAAGGTGGTAGGCTCACTTTGAGTCTTTTAAGTTAAACCAACTATTTGAATTATATAAATAAATATTCTGCATCCTTAGCCATGAGGGAATTGTAAAGCAAAGCTATATTAATATTCACTGTCACTCTAGTCAGAATAGCTGTCATTAAGTAGTTAAGCAACAACAAATCCTGGAAAGGAATCAGTTGAAGAAAGAATTAATATAATGCAAGTTGGATCCACTATTTTGGTTCCCATAATATAAAACTGTTTTATGATTCATCTGTATTAATTATGGGCATATGGCTGAAAGAATTAGACACTACTTATCAGATATACATGCATATCCATAATTATTGTGGCAATATTATCAGTAGCAAAGTTATGGAATAAGCTACGTGTCCATCAACAGATGAATGGAATAAGAAAAAGTGTTATAGTTCAGTCAGTAATACATACTTCCAAAATATTTCCCTTAATATACATTTTTATTTATATGCCTTTTTTTTCTTTGTGACAAATGGTCTCCCTGTAGACTAGCTGGGCTGAAACTTGCCATGTAGATCAGGATGGCCTTCATCTCACAGGGATCTGTCTATGTCTTTTCCTGAGTCCTGGGATTTTCACCACAGTACTCAGCTTTAACAATGTACTTACTAATTATGGTAAAATATATTAGGAGATAATCTAGAAGGCCCTATGTTGGGGTTCATAACTGCAATAGGTATCTAAAGAAAAATTTCAATACCAGGTATGATGTATCTCTTTATGAGCTTTTGGCTAATAAAACTTCAGATGTCTCCCAAATAAAATGAGCAAGGCCCACATAGGCCAGAAAAGGGTGTTTGTGGGTGCTGGAACTCAAATCCAGGTCCTATGCAATAGCACCAAATGCTATTAACCATTTCTTGAGTCATTTCTCCAGTACATGTTATTTAATATTTAAATTCAATTATTATTCACTAATATCTAAACTCCTTTGTGCAGTAATTTTTACTAGCTAGCACAAAAAACAAAACTCTGGTGTAAATATGACTAAAGTAGCATTGATTGAAAAATTTTTTTATTTTTATTTATTTGTTTTTTAATGAAAATTTGTACATTTCATATGATTCCTAATCAAATTTATATTCCCATGCCCCAAATTCCCATCAATATTCATGATCAAAATATTCATGATCAAAACATTCATCATCAAAATAACCCTTATTCAATCAAGCTTTTGAACTTAGATGTCCTTCTGTGCAAATTCATCCATGGACTCCAGTCTGCACATCTAAAAATCTTAGGTAAGTCACAATCTTCCTCACCCAGAAATAATCAGTCTCCTGTAGTTCTCAGTCCGGGACTAGATTCCCACCCACTTCTCTTGCTCCACTATGAGATCTTGTCTGAGTTGGAATGGATGTCTGATGCTAACATTGCCACCAGTTCACATGTGAAAGCTTGCAATCTACTGTCTCCCTACATTCTTGCACCAGCCCTGGCTCTTACAATCTTTCTGTCCCCTCCTCACCAGTGATCCCTGAGCCATGGGTGGGTGAGGCTTAATTTAGGGATCCTATCCAGGGATAGACACTCTGTAGGCTCCCATTCTTTTGAGTCTTGGCTAGTTGTGGCCTTCTGTTTATGTCACACTCTATTGTGTAAGGAAGATTTCCTGGCCAGAATTGAGGTATATATTTGTTTTATTTCTGCCCCTCATTCTGCGATGTTCCCCCTGAGTGTCTTTGGTGCAGAGGTTCAACAGTAGATTCCTCTCTTAGGATTAGTATCTTTCAGATGTATAATTTATATGTCTGACCAGTTGTCTGACACATTTCTTTCTTCAATATATTTTATTATAGAAAATACAAACTGTTATGTTAAATTATAAAGAAATTATAAAATGTGGGGTAGATATATCTCTGAGGACTGGGAACTTGTCTATCACAAAAGCACTGGGACTGGCATCTAGCAACACACACATACAACATGCACACACTATCATATGATATGAAATCAGGATAGAAAAGAACACAAGTTTATAAAGTAATAAAATTACATCAAAATAGCATTGATATTAGATTGACAGAAAATGTAATTTTTAGTTGGGCACTAAGTTTTAATTGAACTCAAGGGAAATACGATAACAAATTCTAGTAATTAAAGATTTTAAGTGTTCAAAGTGAGCAAATGATCAATTGAGTTTGTTGAATTTACTACAAAATCACTTATGGAAATAAAATAACACAGAGATCAATAGCTTCTCAGGGGGATAAATACATTCTATTTGAAGGCATGTAAATATTTAATGGTATTTTGGTGCTTAAACATTTTAGTCACATAGATGATATTTGATTTGATCATTTTCGTTGTGCAGATACAAACCATGCATTGAGAAATTGTCATTCACATCCATCTTGTGAGTGATTGGTTACTATTGGAAGTACAAATGTTCACATACATAATTTAAACTGATACATGCTATGTATTTTGTAAGCTAAATGAGTGTGAAGAAAAATCAGTTTATCAATACTTACATTTCTACAAAGACCTTTAAATTAATATTGACATAACTTTTAGAAAGTAGGTGATGTTAGCATTTAGAAAACTAGATATATTGCCTTTTTACTTGTAAGAAATGACAAGTAAATATGTAGGAAATAGACTCTGTATCATTGAAAATATTTTATAGCCTAAAAGGAAAAAAAGCTGAACATTCATATATAATACAGAAAAGCATGTTAACACAAAACTATTCTAGTTTATTTCTCTTTGGGGTATTATTAGCTACTTTCTAGAATAATTAGTTTTTGCTGTTACAAAAATACTACTAACTCAGTACTTTAAAATAATAATGACTTTCTTACTAGGATTCTCTGCTCAGGGTATCACAGAGATACTTTCAGACTCATTGAGTTTCCCAGAATTCAGTTCCTTTATTCAATTTCTCATAGAATACAGCAACTATTGCTTAGATTTTAAAGCATCAGGTAAATTAGGCTAACATTCTTAAATTCCTTTCCTGCTTTGAATCTGCTTCTGACCAGTAGACTCTGATTTAGTGCAATTAGTTCAGTACTGAATTCTTAATCCTTCTTTCTTAATGTATCTGTGATATTTAATAGATCCCAGTCTTGGAAGTAAAATCCGTCATTTCCACATGAATGGGGTTAGGGAGGGCATGTGTGGTGATGGCATTGACCTTGGATGCCCACCTGAGAATCCTTCTTGAATTTTGAATAATGAAACTTGTATTTTTTTTTCCTTTTAACTTTAAAGTGAGTAAAGTATAAATGGGGAGAAGAAAATAACTGGGTTTGAAACATTAAATTGGTTGGATAATGGGAGGGAATGTAGAATAGAAAATGTAGAAAGGGATTACTAGCATTAAAGGCCTTTGGAAAAGCCATATGGGTGGCACACGCCTTTAATCCTAGCACTCGGGAGGCAGAGGCAGGCGTATCTTTGTGAGTTCAAGGCCAGCCTGGTCTACAGAGCAAATTCCAGGACAGCTGGGACTACAGGAAGACCCTGTCTCAAAAAGAGCAAAAAAAAAAAAAAAGCCACATGGAAAACCTACGTCATACAGAAGCTTCTGTATACATAGACTTTAATAAACAGATCTTTATAAAAAACGAAAGGAGTTATTTCATAAAAATGGGACTTGGGGCTGGAGAGATGGCCTAGGTGATTAACAGCACACTACTGCTCTTGAAGAGCCGGGAAAGTTCGATCCCACAACCACATGGAGGCCAAGAACAGTCTTTAACTCCAGTTCCAGGGGAAACCAACACCCTCTTCTGACCTTTACAATAGTCAGATCCCAAAACAAGTAGCAAATGTTGGTAAGGATGTGAGAAAAGAGAAATTTTTATCCAATATTGATAGGAGTGCAAAGTGGTGCAGCTATCATGAGATCCAATGTGGATATTTAACAAAAAGATAGAAATCAATCTACTGAGCCAGGCCTGGTGGTGCATGCCTTTAATCCCAGCACTCGGGAAGCAGAGGCAGTGGATCTTGCTGAGTTCAAGGCCAGCCTGGTCTACATAGTGAGCTCCAGGCCAGCTGGGACTCAAGGAGAACCTGTCTCAAAAATACCAAAAAAAAAAAAAAAAAAGTAGAAATCAATCTACTGTATGACCCAACCTTATCACTCTCAAAAACCTCTATAGGCTATTACATGTACATGTATCCTATTCATACATGTACACTGCTGCACTTTTCATAATAACCAGAAATGTAAAATAATCTATATGTTCAACAGATAATGAATGTTTTATATATATAGATATATATATATATAGATATATATATAGATATAGATATAGATATAGATATAGATATAGATATATATAGATAGATAGATATAATGGATTATTGCTCAACTCTTAAAAATGGAATTATTAAATCCTCAGATTAATGTATAAAAGTGGAAACGATCATCCTGATCTAGGTAATCCAGATTCAGAAAGACAAATGTGTCATATTCTTTCTCATAGCTGGATGGTAGTCTGAAATTGTAGATATTCAGGTTTCAATTTGAAAAGTATAAATGGCCATGGATGGCAGTGCTTCCCAGAGAGGTGGTAGAATACAGTGACAGTGGAAGGAGAACAATAAAGTAGGAAAGTGTAAATGGGGCATGAATTGGGAGGACAGGACAGAGGATGGAATCCAGGGAGGGATAAGTAACATGAAAGACATTAAGGGCTGGAGAGATGGCCTAGCGGTTAAGAGTGCCGACTGCTCTTACAGAGGACCCGGGTTCGATCCCCAGCATCCACATGGTGGCTGGGAACCGTCTGAAACTCCAATTCCAGGAGAACTCCAGTTCCAGGGGAATCCAACACCTTCTTCTGACCTCCGCGGCATTGAACGACACGGGTGCACAAACTTGCATGCAGACAGTACATTCATACACATACAGAAATAAATAAAAAATTAAAAAAAAAGACATTAAAAAAGCCACATGGAAACTTTCCACTCTTGAAGCTTCCTAAATCATATACACATATACTTTAAAAAGAGATTACCTGCCTTATAAAGGGGAACACTCCCTCTCCTAGATTCCACAGACTAACAAAACCCTAATGACAGGAATGGACTCCTCCTCTTTAATCTGTTGATCACCTGATCATCCAACACAACTGACTATTGCCCCTGCTCTTCGGTTACCCATCAGAACTTGATGGTAAGACAATATTGCTGAAGAAACTATGTACATGAACTATATACCAGTCAAGGAGTAGTCAAATTCATGCTAACTTCAGAGTCTCATCTCTATTGTCTAGATTTTATAGTGTAAAAGGATGGTTCTATATGCTACCAGAAGGAAAATTATTCATGGACCTTACTCAATGGTGAATCCTCCAAGTCTCAGCAACACTGGGCCTGGAAAGATACCAGTAAAATAGCGGGGTGAATATTATCTTGAGTAACCTAATATTTTCTGATAAGATTTAAATTATGCTTTATAGGATGGAGCCCATAGCTCTCATTGATGTCAGACCAAGGAATCTAAGGATAGACATATCACAAGACATAGAGGAGATCCTTATACTAGTTTTCTACTAAAGAAGTATTGTATTTGTGCTGGAGAGATGGCTCAACAGTTAAGAGCACTGGATGTTATTGCAAAGGACCTGGGTTCTATTCTCATAATCCACGTGACAGGTAGCAACCATCTGTATCTCCAGTTCTAGGGGATCTAACATCCTCTGCTGATCTACATGGGAATTGCATGGCATGTGTGCACCAACCTACGTGTAGGTAATACATTCATATGCATATAATAAAAATAATAAATTAAAATTTATTTCATTAAACTGACTCCTAATGACTTGTTTTACACAACGATTGCTAGATCTTTTACCTGAGAATTTCCTTATGTAGCAGATGATAATTAACATAGAAACCCACAATTGGCCAATGTGCAGAGAATAAGAGGTTGCAGAGTGCTTATCCCTGAATAGGACACCTATACTAAATTTATGACTCCCAATTCATAGAGATCATTGAGGAAGAGAGGGAAGAAAGTTTATAGTAGCCAGAGGTGATGGATGACCACCAGATAGCAATGATGAAAGCATGCATACATTCCATGCAAGCTCAAATCAGAAAAAATCCCAACATACACGAAGGGAAATGGAAAAGAAAGTCCAATGCTACTTAAGGAATTTTGGGAAAATGATGGCTGCTGAGAGAGAGGGAGTCAATCTCTTTCAAGGTTGGGACTCTTCATAGGTTAAACAGGGTCCAATGGATGGACCCACATTTAAGGGCATGTGGAGAAACAAATGAGAAATTATAGGTCACACACACACATGCATACACACACATACACACATATGCACACACACACATGCATACACACACATACACACACATGCACACACACATACACACACATATATGTGTATATATATGATAGACTAAATTAAAGCTGGAGTTATGGGTAAAGGGGGATCAACACTATGAAATTATATTTTATACAAATAAAAAAATTAAATAAACTATAAAACTGAGGGTAGGGATAAAGTACTGAGGACACTGAAAAACAGAAACTGGGAGAATGAGGTCAGGCTGGGCTATATACAGACACAGTGTTCCAAAAAAAAATGTAAATATATTTAGGGAATTTGAGAGTTGCTCTGTCATAGAGGATGAGGATGTTCCTTTCTCACATAATACCATGGATTTGATCCATGGGAGCACCAAAAATAGGGCCATACCACAACATTTCTTCTATATCTGTATGTTTACAGCCTTCCTTTAATCATCTCACTTTGTAAAGTTACAGCTTCTTCAACTTTTCTGCATGATCTTGCATGCATATATATATATAATGGATGTGCAAATAAAATGTTTGCAGAGAATAAACTGTAAACAATTGTATTTTAAAACACTTATTTAGCATAAACATTTGATATATTATTACTATTTATTAATGATGAAAATAAATTGGCATACTAATGAGGTAGATGTGTTTCCCTTTTGTACAAAATATTAAATTTGGCTGAATATTTGATTTTGCAGGACATTGATAGTCTCAGTGTTTCCAGAGTTAATTGTTAATTGCTGTTTTGATTTTATAACCATTGCTGCAGAGAATACCATTTCACATAAAAATATACAATGACAGAAGGATGCTCAGGACCATTTCATAATTGTTTGATATTTTGTCCTTATTCTAAGCCAGAAGTCATTTAATGACTCTTTTAATGAAACAAATACAGTAACTCAGAAAAAAATAAAAATCAAATAGTCTAAAATGAATTATGCCAAAGATATATTTTATTTAATTTTTGTGCATTTGATCTAGCACATATTAATCATAATTAGAGCCCTCCCATATCTGTGCACCCCCATAACCTCTCCCCAATGGATTTAATGCATTCTCTTGTATATGTTAAGACCTATAGAGTCAAGTTTCTGTCCCCAGATGTCCTTGGTGTGAGTTCATCTGCTAAAGCCTGGTCAGCCTATCTATTATCACCCAATTAAAGAAGACCACCTCGCCTCACCGAGAATTGGTCTGTTGCCAATAGTTCCAAAGCTAAGGCTGGGGCTTCTTGCCCATTTCCCAGTTCTATGCTCTGTTTTTCTCTGGCTTGAGTTTACATGGTGTTCTAGTTTGTCTTCCATTGCTGTGACAAAACACTCTGACCGACACCAACTTCGGGAGGAAAGGGTTTATTCAGCTTACATCTCCTGGGTCACAGTTCATCACTTAGGGAACCCAAGGCAGGAACTCAGGGCAGGAACCTGGAGGCAGGAGCTGAAGCACAGGCCATGGAGGAATGCTGTTCACTGGCTTGCTTCCCTGGCTCATGCCCAGCCTGCCTTCTTATAGAGTACACAACCCTGCCCAGGGTGGCACCACTCTCATTGTAGGCTGGGCCCTGACACACTGCTCCACCATCAAGACAATACTCCCAGATGTGGCCACAGGCCATCCATGAGCCAATTCCCCAATTGAGGCTCCCTCAATCCCAGGTGTGTCAAGTTGACACTAAAGCTATCCAGGCAACGAATTGACCCTTGCAACTTGATCACACAAACACATCACTTATTAAACCACCACCTTTCCATTTCGTTCTTATACCCAAAGATTATGATTTAACATTAATCATGACCTAAGACAGTACAAACTTAAAAACCCTCACAGTCCTTAAAATGGTCCAAATGCTTAAACGTTCACGTCTATAAAGTCTCTTAACTGTGGGCTGCATGTAAACCAAAACATACTGTCTTATTCAAAGGGAAGAATCAGGCACACTCAAACAAAACCTAAGGTCCAGCAAAGAGTTCAAAGGTGGACACCTGGGATTACACTCACAAGCTTCTGGGCTCCAAAGTTCAACCCAGATGGATTAAAGACCTCACGTGACAAACCCCAAATCTGAAGGTGTAGAAGAAAACAGTTGGCAGCAGACTATAAAACATAGCAGGAAAAGACTTCCTAAATCAGACGGCCAGTCTGCACAAGAATTAAGGTCGACAATTGACAAATGGGACCTCATCAAACGCAAAACTCTGTACATAAAAGAAAACCAATCAAGGAGTGAAGAGAATCCCACAGAGTGGGAGAGACATTCACTGTCAGATACATCTGACCAAAGCATTGAATTTCCAGAAATATATAAACTGCTCAAAAAAACAAAGAAAAAGAAAACAAAATGACCCGCTCAATAGTATGGAGTCAAAGAACTATAACAGAAGACTTCACAAGCGAGGGAACTAGAGATGTTGAAACACCTCAAGAACGCTCAACATCCACTAATCTAAAGGAAATGCAAATAAAACCCACTTTAGATTCCTCTTACTCCAATAAGACGCGGTAGGATGCAAGAAACAAATGACAAGTGCTGGAGAGGTTGTGGGGAAAGGGTGCACACTCACACACTGCTGGTGGAAATTTAACATGTACATACATATGGAAAGCAGTGTGGAGAACCCTTGGAAGACTCATTGGAATGAACTTGCCGCCCAACAACCGACACAGCCATAACCACTCTTTGCAAAATTGTACCCTTAAGACTTACGCCACCACAGAGATACATGCACGGCCATGTTTATTGCAGCTCTCTTCACAATAGCAAGGAGCTGGAACCAACCTAAATGCCCCTCAACTGACGAGTGGATAGAGAAAATGTGGTACATCTACACAATGGAGTTCTATGCAGCAGTAAAGAAAGACGACATCACGAGCTTTGCAGGAAAATGGCTGGAGCTAGAGGACATCATGCTGAGTGAAGTAACACAGTCCCAGAAAAACAAACGACGAATGGTATCCCTCATCTGTGGATACTAGTGCCAACTACCCAGTTGTAAGTATTTCTTGTGTAGGGCCCCCTGAGCTTTTGTACAAAGCAGTTGGGCATAATACATTTTGGAAACAACAACAACAACAGAAAAGACTGCATCAAAGAACTGACTGAGACGGTGAACTTCTGCTCAAAACAGTCAACTTCCCCGTGGAAAATACTGAGAAAGACTGAGAGATGGAAAGCATGTTTGGCAGAATGCATGAGCTCTGGCGGGGTGGGGGAATGAGTGGGAACATGGGTCTAGATTTGTTAAAAATAAATAAATAAATTTATGTGAAAAAAAAAATACTTGACAAAAGCAAAAAAGAAAAAAAAATATCCACTTATTTGACAAGATAACCAAAAGCGTGATAAGGTGACAGGAGTTGTGTATATTTTTTCCCCAAATAGTATGTTTGAAGAGTTTTTATCACTTTCAGGTTTGGGACATTTTACCTGGGAGAGATCTTGGTTTAGTGGTTTTTCAGGCAGAATGGAAAACACATTCGTGATTTACTTCTAAATGGAAGGCCTTATTCTTACTACTTTGCACTCAGTTCTTTTAAATGAGTTTAAATGAACATAATTTTCTTTGTAGCTTCTTTAACTAACATTCTAGTTTGTGATTAATGTCTTCCTAAATGAGTTCTAAAAGTAAGAAAGGGGGCTGGAGAGATGGCTCAGTGTTTAAGAGCACTGGCTTCTGTTGTAGAAGACCTAGCTTCCATTCTTACCACCCACATGGAAGCTAACAAATTCCTTAAGCTACAGTGCCAGGAAATCTAATACCATCTTCTAGCCTCTGTAGACATTGCCATGTATGTGGCATAAATCAGAAAAGCAAGGGAAAATATTTTACAAGAGGGAAAACATTCTTCTGGAAGCATAAAAACAAATTATTTGGCACACTCCACAGCATTTCTGGTACCCATGGAGATGTGTCAAAAATCTGTAAATACCAATCTTTTATTCCCAGCTATAATTCTCCATACCAGAAATATCAGAAATTTACAGGTATTTGTACCTGCTGGTTACTTCAGGCAACATCCACAGTGTCATATTTGTGTTTTCCATGGGATAATGAAAATTCACTTTGATGATAAGATCTTCCTTAGTGAGAGTTGCGTAGGAAATTGACTTCACTATTTCCAAATGAAATGGAAAAACATTTCTTTGAATGAAATTTTCTGTTAGAAAATCAGCCCTTTGCTTGCTAAAAGCATACCTTAAATATTTTATTAAATTCAATGTACAAATTTTTAAATTTTATTTTCTAACCAAAGAAAAAATTACTTTTTGTACAATTAAATTTTCAGTGATTAACTGTGAAAATTATTTTCAAAGCATTTTAAGAGTAACACTTAAGGAAATGATGCCATGATGCCGGGCATGGTGGTGCACGCCTTTATTCCTAGCATTTGGGAGGCAGAGGCAGGCAGATCTCTGTGAGTTCAAGGTCAGCCTGGTCTACAGAAAGAGCTCCAGGCCAGCTGGGACTAAAGGGAGACCCTGTCTCAAATAGACCAAAAGAAAAAAAATAAAAGAAATGAAAATACAACATCACTGTAATAACAGCAATATATGCTCCAACCAGTTTACAACAGGGAAATTACTAAAATTAGTAAGACATGACGTAGGGATGCAAAAAGTACAAAAGAAACTTTATTAATTTGTTGAAGCACATGTGAAACAATGTTGTATTAAATCAATGCACTTGCATATATTTTAGATAAAATTTGATGTAATTATTACTGATATATTGGGAAATAACTAAATTGCATTTATAATAAAATAAGAACCTCAAAAACTTCTTTTTAATTTTGACCATACACAATTCTTTCTGTCTTTGAGATATATAATACACTATTAATATATTAATCATGCTGTGATATAGACACTACCAAAAACCAAACCAAAATTAAACAGAAGTCTCTATGTTTCTGATCCCCCTGAGGCTTTGAGTTCTTTAACTCTTGCCTCTCCATTAGTTACATCATCTAACCTGTGGTGACCAGTGTTTTACTTCTTTTTTTTAATTTTTTTTAATTTAAATTTTATTGATGCTTTGCTGCATTCGAACATCATTTTCCAATCAGATCAGGCATTATTTCCCTTTCCTTCCCCCCCACCCCCACCCCATCCAGATCGTGATATTCTGCCGTAAACTGTCTGGCATCTTTCTGTTTTTTTTCTTTTCATTTTTTAGCTATAAGTGATTTACATGAGTAACAAGCACTTCGTGCCAAAACCAACGCCGGCTGCCTGTGCCCAAACCCCCACTAGCCCACCATCCAGTGGGGTGACAGTTGTTTGTTCAATCAAGTTGATCAAATGAGTGTCCAAACTACATCGCTTTGTAGTTTTACCATTCACCCTAATCCACAGCCTTTACATTCTACCAACCACCTCTTCCACAGATTTTTCCCTAGGCTTAGAAAAGGGACACAGGTTGTGAGAAGTAAAACAGTCCACTCTCTCTGGAGCTGTTGACTTGGAACTCTGGTCAATTCTGGCTGTTTCCTTTCAGGCTGACAGTTTGTCCAGGAGTAATGTTTCGATCCTACTACTGAAGCACAAGCACTTAGATATATATGTATTTAAGCAAGCGCCTAATAGTCTGGTAGGTTACCTTGGCATAGACACATATGTTTGGATGATATGTTAGTCCTTGAATTACATTTTTCCCCCCTGTTAAATATGACCAGGTCTTACTGTGGCTTATACCATCTCCTAACCTGTAGAGGATGTATGCTTGTGGCATCATCTGTGAATTGTTTCTCCAAGTGGAGAGCTAATAGCCAATTATTAGAGAGCTAATAGCCAATTTTGATTTGGGATATACAGGCAATGGCTGCCTTTGCTGCAAAGTATTTCCAGGCCGGTGAGGTATAGCTGGTGTTGCTGACGGTGGAGTCTTGCTTGTCTCATGGAGACCCGTATTTGCTTCATTGGTTCAGTGGCCTTCGGCCAACACTCTCTGGCATTCAGAGGCCATCTGTACACTTGCATGTGCTATCTCAATACATCCCTCCCATTTAACGTCAGGTCTTCGGCAGCAGCGTCTTATCGCTTCTCCTTCTGCAGGTATCCCAACTTAGGGACAGGAGCCCTTACCTTTTCTGGGCCCTTGGATCCCCTGGCCACCATCCCCTTGGTAGAACAATACATTGCTGATATCAGACGCTCCTGCATTTATATACTTTGCCTAAGTGCAAAGCCCAAGGACTTTATTATTATATTGGGTTCTGAACAGCTCATAATCCTTTCACAGTTCCTAGTCTATTAGTCAATGAAAGAATGCATTTTTTACCTGTTTATAAGAGATTACCTCTATAATAGTTGTCTCCAATTTTCCAGTTTGGAGAACGACTCATTCACTTTTTTCGGTCATATTTTCCTTGTTCTCTTTGGGCGTGATTTTGAAAGGCAAGAAGTTCTCTCATATCAAAACCTTTTTTGCACCTAGAAGGTATAAGTTGCATTGGCACTCATTATAAATAGTTTGTTACATGTAGGTCCACAGAGGGGTTCACTTTGTTGATTTTATGGAACTCTGCGGCTTTTTTTCCTTTCACTGTTCAGACGGGTCAACCTTTTTTTTTTTTCAGTTGCCACTGTTTCCGTAATCCCTAACCTCAATGGCAAAGCTGTATCTTTCTTTCTCAGGCATTAAGCTGTTCGGTGATCATTTTGTCCTGTGTGTTGACACAACATCACCTCGTGTCTCCCGTGCGTTCGTTTTAAGACTTTGCATATTGTAAGGTTTTTTTGATTCGAACTCGCACAGTTGTTTTCATTTGTCTGTGTGTGTCCCCCCCCCCC
>VZQC01007162.1:87335-125419 GCA_009823505.1 Rhizomys pruinosus | reverse complement strand
ACCAGGCCAGCTGGGGCAAGAAGGAGACCCTGTCTCAAAAAGACACACACACACACACACACACACACACACAAATCTCTAAGAATAAAACCACCTAGCTGGGTGTGTTGGAGCATGCCTTTAATCCCAGCACTCAGGAGGCAGAAGCAGGAGGATCTCTGAGTTCAAGGCCAACCTGGTCTACAGAGTGAGCTCCAGGTCAGCTGGGACTAAAAGGAGACCCTGTCTCAACCCCCCCCAAAAAAAAATCCCCTATATGTAAATCTGAGACTAAATCCCAACAAATTAAAAAAAAAAAAACAGCTCAAAACTAATCTATTTGTCACCTACCTTGCTGATCTCCACACAATTCCCCAGGCTTACTCAACAGATGAACTGGCTGATAGTCATCAACTGTTTCATATCAAAAGAAAATAGTATTAGAGGCAACATACAAGTTTATGAATAATTCTGGCCTCATCCCAGCAACTAGTGGAGGCAGACAGGCTATTCTCTGAATTGGAGACCCCCCTAGTCTACAAGTTACAGAGCAGCCAGGGTCACACAGTGAGAACCCATTAAAAAAAATACCTTACCTGAAAAATTAAAATAAAATGTATAATTATTTTTTAAATAAATATTGTTTTCTTTTAATTAATTAATTTTTTTTTCATGAGTATGAATGTACTGTCCGCATGTAGGTTGGTGCACCTGTGTAGTGCAATGCTACGGAGGTCAGAAGACGGTGTCGGATTCCCCTGGAACCTGAGTTGAAGACGGTTCTTAGCTGCCATGTGGGTGCTGGGAATTGAACCTGGGTTCTTTGCAAGAGCAGTCGGTGCTCTTAACCACTAGACCATCTCTCCAGCCCAAAATGTATAATTATTAAGGCACCAATACTGTCTTCTTTTGATATTCCATTTAAAAAGCCAGAGGGTTTCTGTAGTTGTTTCAAATGGCACATGCATGCATATCAAGCCTTCTCTAGACTCCATTAAAATAACAGCAAAAAACAGGACCGGGGCTGTGATTTAGCTGGGCAGAGCACATCCCCAGCATGCCCAGGGCCTTGTGCTCAATCTCCAGCAATGAAAGCAGCAAACAAAACAAAACATCAACTGACAACTGAAGGAAAAAAATTTTAAAAAGCCCATAATAGTATACTCAACGGAAGGGGTACAAAATAGTGAAGAAAAAAACAAAAACAACTAAGGATCTCAGTTCCAACTTGTGACCCTACTGCCTCAGACAACCAAGGGCTGGGATTAAAGGCACAAGCATAAACATCTATAATTTCTCTAACTTGAGAAAAGAAAAAAAATTAAAACCAGGCATGACTGCACATGCCTTTAGTCCCAGCACTCAGGAGGCAGAAGCAGGCAGATCTCTGTGAGTACAAGGCCAGCCTGGTCTACATATGGCTGGGGCTGCAGGGAGACCCTGTCTCAAAAGACCAAAAGGGAACTAACGTGGACAGAGACACACAGGGAGAGCACCGGGTGGAGCAGTACATGTAAACAAGGCACGAAAAGGCAAGGACTGTCGAGACTGCTGGGAAGCCGTCCTAAGCTTCCCACAGACAGGGAAGGGCTCTGATTCCACATCAGCTCCACGTTCAAAGGCCCTGGTTCCATCTTGATTTTGGATTTTTGGCCTCCCAGAACTATAAGGAAATCTATCTTTTTATTTTATTTACTTTTATTTTATGTGTATGAGTGTTTGGTCTAAATGTAAGTGAGTATACTACATGCATACAAGGCCCACAGAGGCAAGAGGATGCTGGGTCCCCTGGAACTGAAGTTATGGTTGTTAACCGCCACATGGAACAGAATCCAGGTCCTCTGCAAACGTAGCCAGTGCTCTTTACGAAACCATCTCTCCAGCCTCAATCTTTGGTTTGTTTTTGTTTTTTTTTAATTTATTTATTTTTATATGTGTATGAACGTACTGTCTGCATGCAGGTTTGTACACCCGTGTTGTGCAATGCCGCAGATGACAGAAGAGGGTGTTGGATTCCCCTGGAACTGGAGTTAAAGACGGCTCTCAGCCACCATGTGGGCGCTGGGGATTGAACCCGGGTCCTCTGCAAGAGCAGTCAGTGCTCTTAACTGCTAGGCCATCTCTCCAGCCCCCATCTTTGTTTTATTAAGTCACCTACTTTGTGCTTTGTTGTGGCTCTAGAAAACTAATACATATATGATTTTTCTTCCCCCCCCCTATTTTTTGAGAAAGGGTTTCCCTTTAGTCTTAGCTGGCCTGGAGCTTGCTATGTAGACCAGGCTGGCCTTGAACTCACAGAGATCCACCTGCCTCTGCTGGGATTAAAGGTGTGTACCACCATTACCCCTCAGGTTTTCTTTTTTCGGTCTTTTTGAGACAGGGTCTCCCTGTAGCCCCAGCCAGCCTGGGATTCCCTATGCAGACCAGGCTGGGGTTTTCTTGAAAAAGGAAAAAAAAAAAAAAAGAGTAACAATGGCTGTGTGAGTTTTCTCGAGTTGAACAACAAGCTGTCCCATCAACAAGTATATTTTTCTTCTGATGTTCCATTCTGCATAGGTACTTGTTCTATGGAATGACGCTCTCAAGTCTGCACACATCCACAACACTCAACACACACACACACACAGGTTACATTCTATTCCTGAAGTGTTTGTTAACTCTAGATTGGTTTTGTCTTCATACTTACATAGCTTCGAATTTTTCTTTCTTGGTTTTTTTTTTTTTTTTTTTTTTTTTTTTTTTTTTTTTTTTTTTTTTTTTTTTTTTTTTTTTTTTTTTTTTTTTTTTTTTTTTTNTGACTGCTTCTTGCAGAGGACTTGGGTCAATTCCCAGCACCCCACATGTGCGGCTAAACCGTCTTTAACTCCAGTTCCAGGGGAATCTTGAACAACCCTCTCCTGACCTCCCGGCATTGTTGTAGTCGACACCGGGGTGCAGCCTAACACATGAAGGACTGCTAACACTGCATTACACATAAAGAATAAATAAATTAGGGACTGGAGAGATGGCCTAGCGGTTAAGAGTGCCGACTGCTCTTGCAGTAGAAACGGGGTTCGATCCCCAGTGCACCCACATGGTTGGCTGAGAATCCGTTCTTTTGACTCCAGTTCCATGGGGAATCTGACGCCCTCTTGCTGACCTCCGCGGCACTGCACATCACAGGTGCGCGCCACCTTACATGCAGACAGCACATTTCATACACATAGAAATAAATAAATTATTGATTAAGTTAATAATAATAAATGAAAATTTTTTTTTTTTTTTCTGGGTGTGGTGGTGCATATAATCCTGGCACTTTGAGAGGCAGAGGCAGAAGCAGGTGCAGATTATATCTGGAGAGTCTCAAGCCAGGCCTGAGGTCTACAACTAGAGAGTCGCAGGCGATTCACCAGCTAGGACCAAATGGATAACCTATGTCTCAAAAATGACCAAAAAAAAAAAACAACCAAAAATCCTACTCCGGCTGGGGTGGCATATGGGTACTTCTTATTGCCTTTATTTTCCCTCGATGATTTGTGAGACAAATCGGCTCGATGCCAGCCTGTGGCTCTAACTGGAACTAGGCTGAGTACACGGCTTAGAAAGACCAGAGAGGACGAGAGGGACGAGGGCGAAGACAGCGCGCGAGGTGGTGGCACGTAGGTCTGCTCTACAGTGCTTCCTTCCCTGAAGGCCTTCCCACGGGTAGGGGGCTTCTTTATCTTCCCTAAGTTTAAATCTTTTTATTTAAAAAGGAGGCGAAAAGAGGAATGAAGGGAGAAGCGAGAAGCAGAGCAGCAGCAGAGCAGCAGCAGCAGAGCAGCAGTAGAGCAGCAGCAGACAGCAGCAGCAACAGCAAGCAAGCCAGAGCAGCAGAGCAGCAGCTCAGCAGACAGCAGCAGCTGAGCAGCAGAGCAGCAGCAGCAGCAGCAGAGCAGCAGCAGCTCCAGCAGCCTAGGATTCTACCTTACTTAATAAATGACACCTCATTATTCCTGTGACGTTCTGCAGTTCCAGGTGAGATCTTACCCACACATATGAGTTCAAAGACACCTGAGAGTAGAGTGAGACCACATCTTCAGAAAAAAACATAACCACCAAAAACAAAACCCACACACACACACACACACACACCACACACATTACTAATAGGCTGCAGCTAACAGCTCAGTTGGTAGGAAACTGAAGCCTGGGTTCTGTGCACTGCATAAGCCTGGTATGGTGGTGCATGCCTGTAATACAAGCATTCAGGAAATGCAGGTAGATTATCCTCAGCTACATGTCAGTTTAAAGTATGTGTGTGTGTGTTGTGTATCCCTGTCTCAAACAAAACAAAATAAAATAGCACACCACTACCACAATAGCAAAACTCCACAAAATATACTGCATAATAAAACACCAGGAGCTGCAGATGGCTCACTGGCTGAGAGCACTGGCTGCTCTTGCAGACCTGGGTTCAATTCTCAGCACTCAGATGACAGCTAGAAACCCTCCTGAACTCCAAATCTGACTCTCTGCTGGCATAATACAAAATGGGTGCATCTCCCTACATTCAGGCAATGCACTCATACACATAAAAATAATAAATATCATAAAACAAATCCACCTTAGCAATCCAAAGGATTGGACTCAAAAATAAAACCACCACAAGCCGGCATGGTGGCGCACGTCTTTAGTCCTAGCACTTGGGAGGCAGAGGCAGGAGGATCTCTGTAGTTCAAGCCAGCCTGTCTACATAGGATACCCAGGCCAGCTTGGGCAATAGGAGGACACTGTCTCAAAAAGCCACACACACAACACAACACACACACACACACACACACAAACTCTTAGAATAAAACCACCTAGCTGGGCGTGGTTGGAGCAGCCTTTAATCCCAGCACTCAGGAGGCAGAGGCAGGAGCGATCTCTGAGTTCAAGGCCAACCTGGTCTACAGAGTGAGTTCCAGGTCAGCTGGGACTAAAAGGAGACCCTGTCTCAAACCCCCCCCAAAAAAAAACCCTATATGTAAATCTGAGACTAAATCCCAACAAAATTAAATTAAAAAAAAAACAGCTCAAAACTAATCATTTGTCACCTACCTTGCTGATCTCCACACAATTCCCCAGGCTTACTCAACAGATGAACTGGCTGATAGTCATCAACTGTTTCATATCAAAAGAAAATAGTATTAGAGGCAACATACAAGTTTATGAATAATTCTGGCCTCATCCCAGCAACTAGTGGAGGCAGACAGGCTATTCTCTGAATTGGAACCCCCCTAGTCTACAAGTTACAGAGCAGCCAGGGTCACACAGTGAGAACCATTAAAAAAAATACTTCCAAAATGAAAATATAAATTCTAAAAATAATTATTTTTTAAATAAATAAAAATAATTAATTAATTTTTTTTTTTCATTGAGTATGAATATAGCTTGTCCGCATGTAGGGTTGGTGCACCTGTTGTTGTCGTGCAATGTCACGGAGTCAGAAGACGGTGTTGGTTCCCCTGGAACCTGAGTTGAAGACGGTTCTTAGCTGCCATGTGGTGCGGGCTGGGAATTGAACCTGTTCTTTTGCAAGAGCAGCGGTGCTTCTTAACCACTAGACCATTCTCCAGCCCAAAATGTATAATTATTAAGGTACTTAATACTGTCTTCTTTTGATATTCCATTTAAAAAGCCAGAGGGGTTCTGTAGGTGTTTTCAAATGTCACATGCATGCATGTCAAGCCTTCTCTAGACTCCATTAAAATAACAGCAAAAAACAGGACCGGGGCTGTGATTTAGTTGGGCAGAGCACATCCCCAGCATGCCCAGGGCCTTGTGCTCCATCTCCAGCAATGAAAGCAGCAAACAAAACAAAACATCAACCAACCAACTGAAGGAAAAAAATTTAAAAAAAAAAAAAAAAAAAAAAAAAAAAAAAAAAAAAAAAAAAAAAGGAAGAAAAAAACAAAAACAACTAAGGATCTCAGTTCCAACTTGTGACCCTACTTCCTCAGACAACCAAGGGCTGGATTAAAGACACAAGCATAAACATCTATAATTTCTCTAACTTGAGAAAAGAAAAAAAATTAAAACCAGGCATGACTGCACATGCCTTTAGTCCCACACTCAGGAGGCAGAAGCGGCAGATCTCTGTGGCGTACAAGGCCAGCCTGGTCTATATATGGCTGGGGCTGGCAGGGAGACCCTGTCTCAAAAGACCAAAAGGGAACTAACGTGGACAGAGACACCACAGGGAGAGCACCGGGTGGAGCCCTACATGTAAACAAGGCTCGAACAGGCAAGGACTGTCAAGACTGCTGGGAAGCCATCCTAAGCTTCCCACAGACAGGGAAGGGCTCTGATTCCACATCAGCTCCACGTTCAAAGGCCCTGGGTCCATCTTGATTTTGGATTTTTGCCTCCCAGACTATAAGGAAATCTATCTTTTTATTTTATTTACTTTTATTTTATGGTATGAGTGTTTGTCAATGTAAGTGAGTATACACGATGCATGCAAGGCCCACAGAGGCAAGAAGAGGATGCTGAGGTCCCCTGGAACTGAAGTTATGGTTGTTAAGCCACATGGAACAGAATCCAGGTCCTCTGCAAACTAGCCAGTGCTCTTACGGAAACCATCTCTCCAGCCCTCAATCTTTTGGTTTTTTGGTTTTTTTTTAATTTTATTATTTTTTATATGTGTATGAACGTACTGTCTGCATGCAGGTTTGTACACCCGGCTGTTGCAATGCCGCAGATGACAGAAGAAGGGGTTGGATTCCCTGGAACTGAGTTAAACCGTTCTCAGCCACCATGTGGGCGCTGGGGATTGAACCCGGGTCCTCTGCAAGAGCAGTCAGTGCTTCTAACTGCTAGGCCATCTCTCCCAGCCCCCATCTTTGTTTTATTAAGTCACCTACTTTGTGCTTTGTTGTTGGCTCTACCTATCATCTTTTTTTTTTTTTTTTTTTTATTTTTTTCCCCCCCCCTATTTTTTGAGAAAGGGTTTCCCTTTAATTCTTAGCTGGCTCGGAGCTTGCTATGTAGACCAGGCTGGACCTTGAACTCAACAGAGATCCACCTGCCTCTGCTGGAATTAAAGGTGTTACCACCATACCCCTCAGGTTTTCTTTTTCGGTCGTTTGAGACAGGGTCTCCCTGTACCCCAGCCAGCCTGGGAATCCCTATGCAGACCAGGCTGGGGTTTTCTTGAAAGGAAAAAAAAAAAAAAAAAGAGTAACAATGGCTGTGTGGATTTCTCGAGTTGAACAACAAGCTGTCCCAAACAAGTATATTTTTCTTCTGATGTTCCATTCTGCATAGGTACTTGTTCTATGGAATGACGCTCTCAAGTCTGCACACATCCACAACACTCAAACACACACACCACACAGGTTACATTCTATTCCTGAAGTGTTTGTTAACTCTAGATTGGTTTTGTCTTCATACTTACATAGCTTCGAATTTTCTTTCTTGGTTTTTTTTTTTTTTTTTTTTTGGTCTTTTTGACACCTAGGTCTCCCTGCAGCCCCAGCTGTCCTGAAACTCACTATGTAGACTAGGCTGGCCTTGAACTCATAGAGACCCACCTGCCTCTGCCTCCAGAATGCTGGGATTAAAGTTGTGCACTACCACACTGTGGGGGTCGTAGAGAGGTGGCTGGTAAAGACCACCCTCTCCAGCTTCCTCGCTGCCGGAGATCTTCACTCCGTCGGCCCGCGACGGAGTGGGGCTGGGGAGAGCAAGTGCGCTGCCGAACCGAAAACAATCATGGCAGAGTCAAAGTGTTACAGCTCAAAAACTCAACTTTATTGCAGGTTCACTGAGGCTTATAAGCCGTAGCTGGCTTCCCCATTCGGGCATCATGTCTCTTTCCAACTGGTCTTTTTAGGAGGCTTAATTTACAAGTCCTAATTAATCCAATCCCTTCACTTCCTAGCATAGTCCCTAATTATACATGTTAGTACGCGAAAGCTAGTCTTCCGCTCGGATGGTGCGGAGGGTGAATGTTCGCGAAACTCCACAAGCTTTCTTTTGTCCTCAGGTCTATCTTCTCAGCTAATTCCTATGCCGTCATTCCCCTTTTTTTTTATTTGGCATAGCTCCTTCTTAGGTTGTGCTTTTACTGGGCTCAGCTCTTACCCGTCTTTTAGTAGATAGCGCTTTGGCTATCCCCCTGTCTTAGGTTGGCCGACCCAAAAAAGCCCTTACCAGTCTTTGGAGTCTGATGCTGCTTTTGTAGGTTATGAGAGGGGCGAGGGGCTCATACTTTGCCCATAAAGCCATTAATTGGACTTCTTTGCCTGTTTTTTAGCGAACCCTTATGACCCGATTGAGCAAGCAAGGGCCTACCTGTGAACAAAAGTAAAAATAAGAGTCTTTCTTCTTTTAAGGCATGCTCCTAAGGTTGTCTAGATTCTTTGCAATTACACCAGAGTGGTTCATGCATTAAAAGTAGCATTCTTCCCTAAAGCCTGGCATATCCCTCCCTGTTCTAGTGCAAGGAGATCAAGCCCCCTTCTATTCTAAGACCATCTCTGCTAAAGAATACAATGATGCCTTCATGTGTCTCCAGAGTTATTTCTACCTTTTCAATATCTGTCTGAGAGCTGTTCTCTCCAGCTAGCTGTCGCCTGCGATTCCACTCCTAATTATGCCCACCAGGCAAGGGCGGTTCTCTCTTCTTATGTCTAGAACTGAAAGGCCTCTGCTGGGTGGTATAATGCACAAGAGTCTTACAGATTCTAGGTTGACACAAGGGATTAGCCTGGGGCAAACATACCACTCTAGCATTTAGTCACCTATCACCTCCCCTTCGGCACTTTTCCCATTGTCCATTGAAGTAACCAGCTGCTAACGAGCAGAAATCGGTTTGGAGTACCTTGACACATTTCCAGTAGCGAACGTTCACACTGACCAGATGATGTGCAGAGGCCTGTGTGACTCTTCTGATGACTCAGCCTTCATGGTTCCATGGGGCCAATAGAGGGTAGAATTCCGATGGCCAGGAGAATCAGATTCATTTTCTGTTAAGAAACAAGGGGATTTACCTTAAAGGATTCATCCTTAGGTTGAGGGGTAAAAGTTTCGTGTGAGGTCATATTTGACGTTCCTTGCATGGGACCCAGAAAGGTGTATTGGAGTCTATTGGCATAATACACCAATTCCTCGGCCTGTAGGTTATAAGCGGTCCAGGCCTCTCCATTGCTGGGTTAGAGGATCTCTCCACAAGACCTGTATTGCTGGTGTTGGAGGGTAACTGATTCCCCAGTGTTTTTGAAATCTGATTGTATACATTTGGTGGAAAAAATTTAAAATAATTATTTAATGAATGCCCCTGCAGCTGGCAGCGTGAGGACTGCCGTGGGTGGTGACCATCCTCTCCCTTTTGTTTTTGTTTGGTTTGTATTTTATAGAGACTGTGAGTTCTTTCAAATCGCTTGTCCTTGTGGTATAAGTGAATACCGGTGATGTGTTTGATATCCTCTATATTAAAAAAATTGGCTTAGGGACTGAGATGTAAAGCAAGGACCCATTGTCTGCTTTTGACCTGTTTAGGTAGGCCCAGGTTTGAAAACATTGTTATAAAGTGTGATTTAGCATGTGGCGGCTTTTTCTCCTGAATATGTATGCTACTAAAACAAAGACAAATATTGAAATGTCTGCCTGAAGGCTCAACTCCCCTCCACAAGGGCCCCCCTTTCTCAAGGAGGGAAAAGAGGGGGAGGAGGGTCTCAGATAGAGAACTCCAACCCAGGGCCTGAGCCAATTTTATCTCCCCCACCACCTTTTGTAATTGGTGTGATTTTCAAGGTTATACCCTTTCTACCTGAAAAACATCCACAACTCCTCCCAGTGCAGGGACAGCAAGCCCCAGCCCTTCAAACACACATTCATCCTGCCCACATCCCTCTCACTGGTTCCAATATGCTTGAATTTCAGGCTGGCCTGGAGCTCTCTCTCTGCAGACCAGGCTGACCCCGGAGCTCACAAAGGACTGCCGCCTCTGCCTCCCCAGTACTGGATTAAAGGTGATGTTGCCTGCCACACCTCGGCTCCACAAGGGGCAACAAACTGCCCCACCAAAAACAAAAGCGAGATAATTTCAAAGCAAGCAAGTCACACCTTGAAAGCAAATCACAAACCAAAATGGATCTTCAAACAGTCAGCTCTGAGGCTGATCTCTATAAACAACCATCACCGTTGTGAAGCATTTGAAGAAACTCAGAGACAAAGAATCTAACGTTGCATCTTTGTTTTAATGTTGAAAGAGTGTAACCAAGTGCAGGATTATTATTTCAAATTTTTTGATATGATATATCCATAACTTTTGTTGAAATCGAACCATTTTTGGCTGTTTAATATAAAATTTGCATCTTAGAGAGGAAAGGCCAGTTCCAACTTAGAGGCATTGTTTTATATTATCATGTCTGTAACATAATATACTTAGAACATAAAGGTACACTCATCCCTACACACATTACCAAAAAAAACATACCATACATACCATACATACATATTTGTATAGGTTGACCTGTAGTAAGAAAGAAAAAGGGGAAAGCCATATAGTTGATGTCCAATGAAAAACATGAAATTTTTATAATTGTTAAGGGTTATTTTTACAGTAATTAGAATAAATGTCCTTAGTAACCCATAAACAGCTGAGATCCATATGCCACCTTTTAGGCCCATTTGCAACACTTGCCTTTTAATGAACTTATACCTAAAGTTTACTATTTTTTTTCCTATCTTGTCCCTTCTGGTCAATTACTTCCTAGCTTGTCCCTCTGCTAAGCCTAACTGACCCCATATGTATTTACAAATTCTAAAGATTAGGAGGAGTCCCAAAAGTAGACCAGGCCAAAGTTGTTTGGTAGCTTTGAAATGATCCCATCTTGTCTTGCATATAAGGAGCTTTGGGAAGATAATACATTATTTCAAACACACAACAATTATAACCATTTATTAATTATTATTAATTATCACAACAGTAATTATGAAACAATAATGGTCAAAAATAGCAGCCAACAATGAAACAATTTACTATTAGACTGGAATTTTTATCAATTATTGACTCATAATTATATTTAATACAATAACTATAACTATCAAAAACATTATTAGCTACAATTAATTAAACAATCTATCATTAAACTGAATAGATATGCATTACTATAAACCAATTAAAAATTGGTTAACACTTAAGGGGTATAAAACAAACATTTTCTATATGAATCTTGTTAGTTAGTAAATAATTTAAACCTGTAGGACTATAATGATTTGAAAGCAGGAATCTCAACATGTTCATTCACACATACACACAGCTTGAAGATGGGCCTAAAGAAGGCATAAAACAGTTCTTATTCAAAGAATTTCTTATTTAAATTAAACCAAAATATCAATTTCGTTATTAAAGAGACCTTTACCAAACGTTTCTTAAAAAAAGACAATTTATTAGACCAGAGTTTGTTTGTTTGTAGAACTTCAAGGCCTGTAAATTCTTCTAGACTTCGAGTTAAACATGCTGATACAACTTGTAGGGTGGAGGCGTCTGTCTCCGGAGGATTGGAATCAAGGCTGCACTTAAAGAACACTGCCCCGGCTAGCCTTTTGTCTTAGAAGCCAACCCTGTTCCCCCACCAGCCATCCGCTGTTTCCAGAGGCAGGAGAGCGGGGCAAGAACAAAATTGGATCTACAAACAGGCTACAGTGACCACCACCAAGACCAGAATTTACAAGCTCAATTTGCAAGCATAACAACTTTAGAAGTGACCCCCCCTTTTCTGCACCTCTGCGTAAGCTCGGTGGTCGGGAAAGTTCCTCAGAGAAGCGTTGTTCTGTCTCTCTGGCCTCCTGCCTCGAAGCCAAGTAGGGGGAAGGGATGGGGCCCATGGAGTCTGGATACTCAGGGGCGTCCCAGGCCGTATTCTTCTCCCTGAGACCAGGGTATCTCTCAACCTCTTCCAAAGCTAAAATTCCACCCCCAGGAGGTGGGAGGGAGTTGGGGTGAAAAGTGGCTTTAAGCGCCACAACCATGGGGTAAAAGCCCAAAGGAGGTCCTGCTCCGAGAATCCTTTCTCTTTCTCTTGCCAGCTTTTCTATTCGCCCCCAAACTTCCCAGGAGAAAAGGTTGGCCCTTCTTACCCAGGGGGCCAGAAAGAGGACGTGGTCCCAGGCGGCTCTGTGACCGCATAGGTCAGTTCTAACCCCCTGGATTTTAACATCAATCTTAGCGCTTTAAGCACTGGGTCCTTATCTTTTCCTGTTGCGTTTCCCATGGCAGGGACTCACTTACCCGAAAGACCGATTGGCCCCAGCCGTATTTCTAGCCGTTAGGGTCTCGAGGGGGGGGGTCTTCGAGCCCCACGTTGGGCGCCAGATGCGGGGGTCATAGAGAGGTGGCTGGTGAAGACCACCCTCTCCAGCTTCCTCGCCGCCCCAGCCCCACTCCGTCGCGGGCCGACGGAGTGAAGATCTCCGGCGGCGAGGAAGCTGGAGAGGGGGTCTTCACCAGCCACCTCTCTACAACCCCCGCACCACACCAATGAAATTTTTCTTTTAATCTGAGATTTAGAAAGTCTTATGGTCTACATTTTGCTCTAAAACTAGGCCTGAAATGAAAGCTCTGTGCACATGGACTGGCACTGGTGACTGGCAGACATTAAGGTCAAGCAGATGGAAATCTGGCACTAGGCAGACTGCAGAGGGCTCCACCACTCTTCTGATAACTGCTCTGGCTAGCTCTAGAAGTTCATTTTATTTAGAGAAAGCTGCATGTGCGTACTTGTGCACAGATCCAAGAAGAAACGCCACTCACTCAGGTGTTTGGATCTGTTTGTGGACTGAATTCTCCTGTTTCTATTTCCATACTTACTCTGGACTCTGCTGTGCCTCATCTTCCTGGGTGTGAAATGTTCTCTGGACAGTTATGGGGCAGATTCTCGCCTCAAGCGGCCTTCCCTCCAAGGCTGATGCTTTCCTTCATGCTGCTGCGTCAGTCCCTTTTCTTCCAAAGGCTTCCTATTTTGTAGACTAGTTTCAGTTTGTTTACTTGCCTGCCATAGTGTCACACGACTTTAAATTTACTTTTTTTGTTTTTTTTTTTTTTAATTATGTATGCATGTGTTCTTGTCTGTACACATGCATGCAAAGGTGCTTCTAAAGAGGCCAGAAGACATCAGATCCCCTGCAACTGGAGTTACAGATAGTTGTTGGCCAGTATTTGGGTGCAGGGAACAGAATCTGGGTCCTCTGAAAGAGTAGCCAATGCTTTTAACTGCTGAGCCATCTCTCCAGCCTCATGGCACATACATACCTTTAATCCCAGAGGCAGGAGGATCTCTGTGAATTCAAGGAAGTCTGGTCTATATAGAGTTCCAGACCAGCCAAGGTTGTATGATGAGACCTTGTCTCAAAAAAAAAAAAAAAAAAAAAAAAAAAAAAAAAAAAAAAAAAACCCACAAAAAATATTAAAAACAAAAAAGAACTGAAATCAAATATTCAAACTTGTACACAAATATCAAGACAAAGAGGATATGGGCACAATCTGGCTGTAACGGGTCACCTCACCAATCACCAGGTCAATTCAGCTGGCTGGCTGGCTAGGCGGACACCCCTCTTCCCAACACTCCCCTCGCATCCCTCCCAAAGCTGTAACAGAGCAGGACCATTCCTCCATCAAGGGTAGAACAGGAGCTGCTCTCCCTTGCTAGGACCCTGAACAAGCTCTCAAATTACTCCAAAAGGCCATCAAAGAGTGAACGAGTAAACAAAATCTAACACCGTGCAGCAATAAAATGCTCTAAAAATTAAGTACTGATACATACTGTGCATGAACCAAAGAAGTATTATGCTAAGTGAACCAGGTCAAATATGAAGATATTCTACGACTTCCCCTTATGTGAAATTCACTGACAGCAGAGTGAAGGCTGCCCATTACCTTTCTAAGGGGCCACCAGAGCCACCGGGGCCACGGCTCAAGTGCTAGTTGATCTGGGATCATGAAGAAATCACTGCCCGCGCACACCTTTAATCCTAGCACTTGGGAGGCAAAGGCGGGTGGATCTCTGTGACTTCAAGGCCAGCCTGGTCTACATAGCAAGCTCCAGGACAGCTGGAAGTAAAAGGAGACCCTGTCTCAAAAAGAAAAAAAAAAAAAAAAAAAAAAAGATTTTGCTCCTTTTTACCCCCATAATCAACAAATAAAAGGCAGATACACTGCAGTACAGGCTGCACACAAGGGCTGAACAGGAACACTGAATGGCATACTGTAACACTGGCAAGCTGACATACTGCAGATCATTTTTGTTTTTATTTTATTTTATTTTTTGTCTTTTCGAGACAGGGTCTCCCTGTAGCCCCAGCTGTCCTGGAACTCACATTGTAGGCCAGGCTGGCCTTGAACTCACAAAGATCTGCCTGCCTCTGCCTCCCAAGTGCTTTAAAGGCGTGCGCCACCATACCCGGCACTGCAGATCATTTATGCAGCTCATGGGTCCCCAAGGTGAAGGGTTCAAGCACAAATGACTAACCTAGATGACACTGTTAACAGGAATGATTTTAGGCTTGCTGACTAGAACGAGAGGTGACACTGGAGGGGAATTAACAAGTCAGAGAAGGAACTGTCAGTACAGGAATGCGACCACTGGTTATGTTTAGAGTGGTTTGTCGTTAAACGGGAAATTCTTTTTTACTTTTTTATAACTCGATTCACAGCTAAGCACAGTCTGGGCACTATTACAATGTACAAAAATTTTGCCTCTGACTTTAACGGACGTGGAGGAAGGCGCTCATAAAACCACAAATCCTCAAGAAAATTTTGCATGATTTCCTCCTTTTTCCCCCCTTTTCTCCAAATGGAAAGAAGATTCGCCTTATAAAAGATTCGGTTTTAAGCAATGAATATGCTGGGTTACACTCACAGATTTCCTTTGATTCTTGTCCACTGATTCTAAGCTTGCATTCTTTGGCATAGTGTTTCTGAATTATCTCCCACAGGTCCGTATTGATGAGAGAATTTTTTCGGGTATGGTACCGAGTCCACGAAGAGACACGGTGGCGACAGAAGGGACAGCATAAACTGGCCTTCTCGACCGTCGCCTGGAAGCATGGGTTACAGAGCGTATGGTTGCAAGGGAGGGTTACGGGCTCGATTAAGATTTCTATATAAGCCGGGCGTGGTGGTGCACGCCTTTAATCCTAGCACTCGGGAGGCAGAGGCAGAGGCAGGTGGATCTTTGTGAGTTCAAGGCCAGCCTGGTCTACAGAGTGAGTTCCAGGACAGCTAGGGCTACGGGGGACCCTGTCTCGAAAAAGACCAAAAAAAAAAAAAAAAAAAGATTTCCATACAAATCTGGCACTGGCACTGGACAAGGAAGGGATGACCTTTTTGGATAGAGCCATTTTGATATGCTAATAACAACGTCAATACCTGCAAGGAAAAAATAAGTTTTCTTCGCCTTGCTTGGGTTTTATACCCAGCAGCATCCTAGAACTGGGCATACCCTGGGATCTCGCAGGCTGAACGACCCTGGGGTCAAGTAAACAGAACACCCAGCGAGGACGACACCGAGCGAGTGACACCGAGTGAGGACTCGCCGCCCGCCTAGGGAATGAATGACGCGCCGGCTGTGGCCCCGCGTCGCGGGAGTCCTCCGGTTCGCCTACCTGGGAGGTCGCTTTGCCCTGGGTGCGGGAACGGCGAGCCCAGGTGTCCAGAGACCACGGCTCCACGAGTTTACTGCAGAGACAGAACCCAAAGCCTCATGCATGCTAGGCAAGTTCTCTATCACTGAATTATGTATCTATCTATACATACACATATATACATATATATGTGTGTATACATATATATCTGGCCCCATATAGTTGTCTTAAAGTGTCTTAGATGTGACTCGCAGGATGTAGTTACCAAAGCAGAGTAATCATACCACCTGGGAATTTTAAAGTCCAAATTCTCAAGCCCCAATTTAGACCTGGTGAAGCAGAAACTCAAGGTAGGTTACAGCAACCAGCTTTTATACACCTTTCAGGTAATTATACAAATCCTTCTAAGAACCCATAAGCTCTGTGTTAAAATTATCTTTTTTAAGAAGCATGGTAGCTCTTGCCAATAATCCCAGCACCAGAGAGGACGGGCCAGGAAGATCCTAAGTTCAAGACTAACCTGGGGTTACTAAGTGAATGCTATCTCAAAAAAAAAACCCAAGAATTGGGTGTGGTGATACACACTTGTAGTACCAGCATTTAGTAGGCAGAGAGGCAGAGGGGAGAGGGGCAGCCGGCAGGGGCCCAAGAGTGAGCAGAGAGGCAGAGGAGGAGATGGCTGTTTAAGTTCAAGTCCAGATGGTCTACATCGTGAGTTTAGGCTACCCCAGGGTACATAGTAAGATTTTGTCCCAAAAAGCCAAAAAGTGAAATAAACAAAGAACCATTCTGCTTAACATGGATTTTTTGTAAAGTGTTACTGTGCAGCAGTGACCCTGAAAATGAGGTCCGTCAGCATCACCTTCAAGGCTCGATAAAATCATCTGTTGGCTGGCCACCTCTTCAAGTCTTTGATTCATCAGGCCTGAGCTATAATCTGAGAATGTACATTTCCAGGAAGAAGTCACTTCAACACGGCTTGTGTTATGTGTCTTTTTCACTCCATGAATATTCAGAATTAAATGTAGAGAGAATGAAGGTAAATTAATCCTTAAAGTTTTAATGTTGACTGGTTTTTTTGGTTTTTTTTTTTTTTTGGTCTTTTTCAGACAGGGTCTCCCTGTAGCCCCAGCTGTTCCTGGAAACTCTTCTCTGTAGACAGGCTGGCCTTGAACTCACAAAGATCCGCCTGCCTCTGCCTTCCCAAGTGCTAGGATTAAAGGCATGCGCCACCATGCCCGGCTAATTTTAATTTTTTTTTTTTTGTCTTTTCGAGACAGGGTCTCCCTGTAGCCCCAACTGTCCTGGAATTCACTCTGTAGAGCAGGCTGGCCTTGAACTCACAGAGATCCGCCTGCCTCTGCCTCATGAGTGCTAAGATTAAAGGCGTGCGCCACCACGCCCAGCTTAATTTTAACTTTTTGATAAGAACATTTGACAAAACAGAATCTGGCAGATGATGGTTCTATTTTTTTTCTTTTGAAGATAGGTTTTCACTAAGTAGTCCTTGTTAGCCTTGAACTTGTATTCAACCTTGAGCTCAGCCTTCTGAGTACTGGGATCACGGCATGTACCACCATTCCTGGCTCATAACTATTTATAATTTGTGATTTTTTTGTGAAATATTAAATACTTTTTAAAAATTCATAAACGGGAGCTGGAGAGATGGCCCAGTGGTTAAGAGCACCGACAACTCTTGCAGAGGACCTGGTATCAATTCCCAGCACCCACATGGTGGCTAAGAACCATCTGTAACTCCAGTTCCAGGTCTTCTGACCTCCGCAGCATTGCATGACACGGGTGCACCTACCTACATGCAGACAATACACTCATACACATAAAATTTAAAAAATTTTAAAAATGAAAAAAATTCATAAATCTTACTTGAAACAGATAATATATATCCTTTAAAAATTAGATTTATAGAAGATTTATAAAACACTTGGAAAGTTTGGCTGCCTATCAGGTTTTTGACTTTGGTGGTCACTGCCGTTTTGAGATAGGGTCTCCCTTTGGAGATAGGGTCTCCCTTTGGAGCTCACATTGGTCTAGAACTCTGAATTGTCTTGATTTCAGCCTCCTCAATGCTGGGATCACAGGTGTGAGTTATCATACCTGGCCAAAGACATATCTGAGTACTCATAAAGAAATACATATACATTACGTTTTAAAAAGTAAAATAGGTAACTAGACTCTTAAGGGAATTTGGTTTAATGAGGTTGAGTTTGTAGTAAATTTTTAGTAGTTTAAAAAAAATTTTTTTTAGAACTGGAGACATGGCTCAATGGTTAAAAGCACTGGTTGCTCTTGCAGAAGACCCAGATTTGATTCCCAGTACCCAATTTAGACGTGGTACCTCTTGCCTATAATTCTAGCACCAGAGAGGATGGGCCAGAAGATTCCAAGTTCAAGACCAACCTGGGGTTACTGTATTAGTCAGGGTTCTCTAAAGAAACAGAAGCAACAGGATGAATATATATAACTATATACAATTTATTGATTTGCTCACGTGACGGAGCTCAACAGTAGCGCCAAACTGGAGAGGCCGGGAATCCAGGGAACTGCTCAGTCCGCAAGGCTGGATGTCTCAGGAGTCCCAGTCTAGTGCTGAAGGCCCGAATGGATTCCAGGAGATCTGCCAGTCTCAGTACACGCTGGGATCCGAAAGGTTGATCACAGCAGCAAGACAAACTCACCAGATGAGAGAGAGGCAAGCCGCAGGAAGAAGGAAAAAGGGGGCCAGCTCCCGCTGCCGTGGCCTTAAATACTGCCTGCCGGCAGAAGGTAACACCCACATTTGGGGTGGGCCATCCGGGTTGAGGTGGTCCAATCAGAAGACCCTTTTCTCTTATTTGTTCCTTAGTCCAGTCAAGTTGACACCCAGGATTAACCATGACACGTCCACCCCTTGTCAACTTGACACCCAATAAATAGCCTCTGCTTAAATGTCAATTGCAAACGATGGCAGGGTCATAATTCCACCTAACATGTTATAAGTATCTCATGTGCAATAGCAAAGCATTATATCTTAGAGTAGGTGGTAATGTCCTTGAGAAGAACTTAGTCCTTCAGTATCTAATAACCTAAATATGACAACACTTAACACATATCTCAGTTGCACATTCAAAGGGGAACACAAGTATCCACTTAATATACATACATATATACATATATATATATACATATATAAACAAGCACATTCTTAACCAAATAGGACGAAGGTTAATATCTATTATAATCCACGTTTCTGCAACTGGTCCCGTGGCTTCAGCTGATATTTATGACTACCTTCTTCTACTACCCATTCTGTATTTCCTCCGCCATCAGCAAGCACCTCTGCAGGTCTTGGCTCTTTCCCTGGAGGAGTGACCCATACCTTCATCCCTGAAGGGTCTGGGCCATTTATTGTCCTGTCTGGTTTGGGTTGTTGGAGTTTCCCATTGACCTTAATCATAGGACATGGTAGCACCAGAAGGCGCCCTACAGCATCTCCTGCCTTCCAGACATAATCTTCCTTGCCCCCATTGTGGAGAAAAAGTCCAATTTCCCCATGGTAGTCTGGATCAATCACTCCTCCTACTACTGTTATTCCTTCCTTAGCCTGTTGGCTTAAAGGCAGTAGAAGCCCGAAGTGGCCAGGGGGAAGTCTTAGCTTCCAGTTCAATAGAACGTTTGCTGTATCTCCTGGCAAAAGCACTCCCCCCATTGGAGCCAAAACGTCTAGACCAGCAGAACGCAAGGTCGTGGGTACAGGAAGCAAAAATTTTCCTACTGGGTCACTAGGGGTGATAGTGAGTGGAATCATTCCCACTTCCACCCCTTGGTTCCTGGACCCATGAATTCTGGCTATAGGAGAAACAGTACCATATAGTGGACGCTGATTCAAAGCATATACTGCTTGCTGGAGAACCTTGCCCCAGCCCTCCAGGGTATTGCTACCTAATTGGCGCTGTAACTGTGTCTTCAAGAGGCCATTCCATCGTTCTATCAAGCCAGCTGCTTCTGGGTGGTGGGGAACATGGTAAGACCAGTGGATACCATGACCATGGGCCCACAGTCGCACTTCTTTGGCTGTGAAGTGAGTTCCTTGGTCAGAAGCAATGCTGTGAGGAATACCATGACGGTGGATAAGGCATTCCGTAAGTCCCTGGATGGTAGTTTTGGCAGAAGCATTACGTGCAGGAAAGGCAAATCCATAACCAGAATAAGTATCTATTCCTGTAAGAACAAAACGCTGTCCCCTCCATGATGGAAGTGGTCCAATGTAGTCAACCTGCCACCAGGTTGCTGGCTGGTCACCCCGGGGAATAGCACCATATCGGGGGCTCAATGTTGGTCTCTGCTGTTGGCAAATCTGGCACTCGGCAGCAGCTGTAGCCAGATCAGCCTTAGTGAGTGGGAGTCCATGCTGTTGAGCCCATGCATAACCTCCATCTCTGCCACCATGACCACTTTGTTCATGGGCCCATTGAGCAACAACAGGGATAGCTGGAGAAAGAGGCTGACAATCCACAGAACGAGTCATCCGATCTACTTGATTATTAAACTCATCCTCTGCTGAGATCACCTTTTGATGAGCATTTACATGAGACACAAGTATCTTCACATCCTTTGACCATTCAGAGAGCTCTATCCACATACTTCTTCCCCAAATGTCTTTCTCACCAATTTTCCAGTCATGCTCCTTCCAAGTCCCTGACCATCCAGCCAAACCATTGGCTACAGCCCATGAATCAGTATATAATCGAACCTCTGGCCATTTCTCCTTGCAGGCAAAATGCACAACCATGTGCACTGCCCGAAGTTCTGCCCACTGTGAAGACTTTCCTTCACCAGTGTCCTTTAGGGTTGTTTCAGAAATTGGCTGTAATGCTGCAGCTGTCCACCTCTGGGTGGTGCCTGCATAGCGTGCAGAACCATCAGTAAACCAGGCCCTAGTCTTCTCTTCCTCAGTCAACTGATCATAGGGCAAACCCCATGAAGCCATAGGTGCATGCTTAAGCCCAGGAGACATTGTAACAGGAGTGGGAACCATAGGCATTTGGGCAACTTCTTCATGTAGCTTGCTTGTGCCCTCAGGGCCTGCCCGGGCCCTGTCCCGTATGTACCACTTCCATTTGACAATGGACTGTTGCTGTGCACGTCCTACTTTATGGTCTGGTGGGTCAGATAACACCCAGCTCATGATGGGCAGCTCAGGTCGCATGGTGACTTGGTGGCCCATTGTCAAACGTTCAGTTTCCACTAAGGCCCAATAGCAGGCTAAGAGCTGTCTCTCAAAAGGAGAATAGTTGTTTGCAGATGAAGGTAGAGCCTTGCTCCAAAATCCCAAGGGCCTCCGCTGTGATTCCCCTATGGGAGCCTGCCACAGACTCCAGACAGCATCTCTATCTGCCACTGATACCTCAAGCACCATTGGGTCTGCTGGATCATATGGCCCTAGGGGCAGAGCAGCCTGCACTGCAGCCTGGACCTGTTGAAGAGCCTTTTCCTGTTCCAAGCCCCACTCAAAGTTTGCTGCCTTACGAGTCACCTGATATATGGGTCGTAGTAACACACCCAGATGAGGAATGTGCTGCCTCCAGAATCCAAAAAGACCCACCAGACGTTGTGCTTCTTTCTTGGTGGAGGGAGGGGCCAGGTGCAACAACTTATTCTTTACCTTAGAAGGAATGTCTCTGCATGCTCCACACCACTGAACTCCTAGAAACTTCACCGAGGTAGATGGCCCTTGAATTTTAGTTGGATTTATTTCCCATCCTCTCATGCGCATATGCTTTACCAACAAGTCTAGGCTAGCTGCTACCTCCTGTTCACTGGGTCCAATCAACATAACATCATCAATATAGTGGACCAGTGTGATATTTTGTGGAAGAGTCAGGCGATCAAGATCCCTTCTAACTAAGTTATGGCACAACGCTGGAGAGTTAACATACCCCTGAGGTAAGACAGTAAAGGTATACTGTTGGCCTTGCCAGCTGAAAGCAAATTGCTTCTGGTGGTCCTTATGAACCGGTATTGAGAAAAAAGCATTGGCCAGATCAATAGCTGCATACCAGGTACCAGGAGACATATTAATCTGCTCGAGTAAGGACACCACATCTGGTACAGCGGCTGCAATTGGTGTCACTACTTGGTTGAGTTTTCGATAGTCAACTGTCATTCTCCATGATCCATCTGTCTTTTGCACAGGCCAAATTGGAGAGTTAAATGGAGATGTGGTAGGAATCACCACCCCTGCATCTTTCAAATCCTTGATAGTGGCATTAATCTCCGCAATCCCTCCAGGGATACGATACTGTTTTTGGTTCACTATTTTCCCTGGTAGAGGCAACACCAATGGTTTCCATTTGGCCTTTCCAACCATAATAGCCCTCACTCCACAGATCAGGGAACCAATGTGGGGATTCTGCCAATTTCTAATTATATCTATCCCAATTATACATTCTGGGACTGGGGAAATAACTACGGGATGCGTTCTGGGACCCACTGGGCCCACCGTGAGTCGGACTTCAGCCAAAACTCCATTTATCACCTGACCTCCATAGGCCCCTACTTTAACCGGAGGGCCACAATGCTTTTTAGGGTCTCCTGGGATCAGTGTCAACTCAGAACCAGTATCCAATAGGCCTCGAAAAGTCTGATTATTTCCTTTTCCCCAGTGTACAGTTACCCTAGTAAAAGGCCTCAGGTCCCTCTGGGGAAGGACAGGAGGAAGGCAAACAGCATAACTCTTTGGTATTGTGACAAGGTCCTTCCTCACTGGAACCCGGCCACCCCTTCATTCAAGGGGTTCTGGGTCTGTGAACTGTCTCAAGTCTGGAAACCGGTCAACTGGGCGGGATTCGCTACTCCTAAAATCAAATGTTGACTTCCTGTCATTCGTTCTAGAGCTTTTCTGCTTATACAGATCAAATAAAAACTTAGTAGGCTTCTTATGTATTTGGTTCCTGGGAACACCATGATTAATTAGCCAGTTCCAAAGATCATTTCGGGTCATGCCATTATAGGTATTGTTTTGCCTTTGCCACCCATTATGATAATTACTGTAACTACGCTCATCTGGCCTTCTGCGATTCAGTGCTGCCACCTGACGCCTACCCTGAGGTCCTGTTAGACCTACTACGTGTACATTTAATTTATGCAAACGAGCCACAACTTCTCTAACTGTAAGATCTGGCATAAGAAATAGAGCAAAAACAAAGCTCTTCAAATGTTCTGGTGTCTCTCTCAGTACTTTCCATCTTATAAATTCAGTGAGTGGCATGTCCTCTGGGTCCTCATATTGTGGAGAATGTGGTTTTACACTTCGAATCCACTCGAGCATGCCCATCTGCCTGACCCTCACAATCCCTTCATCAATACTAAGCCAAGGAATATCAGGCATCTCTAACTCGCTGTTAGTAGGCCATGTTTTAATAAATACATCAGCCAACCATTCAAATAAACTTTTAACACCTTTTTTAACTGCTCGAGCTTCCATGTTAAACCTAGAATCTCTACTCAGTGGGCTCATATCGATAAACTCAGTATGATCCAATTTTATATTCCTTCCACCATTATCCCACACCCTTAAAATCCATTCCCACACATATTCCTTAGGCTTCTGCCGGAATGAATCAGCAAACTCATTAATTTCTTTAGTAGTATATCGCACCTCCTCGTGGACCACACTTTCTATCTCACCTTGAGGGGCTTGCTTAGACTTCAATCTGGTTATAGGTCTAGAGGCAACAATTGTTGGGCCCTGAGGGACATCAGCTCCCACTGGGAGGGGGGGATTAATTTCCTCAGGCAAGGGTGGGGAGGAGGGATCTGCAGGGTGTGGATTCTCTGCTGAGGGTGGGGAGGTTAATTCCTCAGATAAAGAAAATCCCTCAGAATCCGAGGGTTCAAAATCCTCATCATCATAGTTCTCCCACACATCTCCATCCCAAGTTTCAGGGTTCCACCCTTTCCCCACCAGTGCTCTCACTTTAACTGCTGACACTTTTCGTGGCTGGGAATTAAATTTGCGTTGTAAATCAGCCAACCGTATAATAAGGGCTCCAGCTTGATTTTCTGCTGCTTTAGCTCTTTGGCTGCTGGAGAGAAGATTCTCTTCCAGAGCACACTTGGAAACCTTTAAACTGTTGTTTCGAATCCGGAGCTGGTCATTTTTATCACCGAGCTCCATATTTTCGTCTAACAGTTTATCCAGACATGCTAGGAGCAACAAGGCAACATCATTATTTTCCTGATTTTTCTGCAATTTCTCGAACGTTTTATATATAGAGTCACTAAATTCCTTGCTTCTCACAAGAGGTGAGTTAGGTGAGTCAAATGGATCTATCTTCATAATTAGATCAAATAGTCTGCACCAAGGATTATCATTCCTCTTCATGCCACCAGGAGAGCCTTCAGTAACTCTAGGCTTCATTGGGTTGGAGAGCTGGCTCCAGAGGCTACCAAGCCCACTAAAGAAATTCATCCTTTCAATTCTGTTTCTCTAGAACCACTTCTGGTACCAAAATCTGTATTAGTCAGGGTTCTCTAAAGAAACAGAAGCAACAGGATGAATATATATAACTATATACAATTTATTGATTTGCTCACGTGACGGAGCTCAACAGTAGCGCCGAACTGGAGAGGCCGGGAATCCAGGGAACTGCTCAGTCCGCAAGGCTGGATGTCTCAGGAGTCCCAGTCTAGTGCTGAAGGCCCGAATGGATTCCAGGAGATCTGCCAGTCTCAGTACACGCTGGGATCCGAAAGGTTGATCACAGCAGCAAGACAAACTCACCAGATGAGAGAGAGGCAAGCCGCAGGAAGAAGGAAAAAGGGCCAGCTCCCGCTGCCGTGGCCTTAAATACTGCCTGCCGGCAGAAGGTAACACCCACATTTGGGGTGGGCCATCCGGGTTGAGGTGGTCCAATCAGAAGACCCTTTTCTCTTATTTGTTCCTTAGTCCAGTCAAGTTGACACCCAGGATTAACCATGACAGTTACATAATGAATACTGTCTCAAAAAAAGCAAGAACGGGGTGTGGTGAAACACACTTATAATACCAGCATTTAGTAGGCAGAGGCTGAGAGACTACGAGGCTACGAGGCTACGAGGCAGAGGGGCAGAGGGGCAGAGAGGCAGAAGGGCAGGCAGCTAACTTCTGACTTCCATGGGCACTGCATGACACAGAAGCACTTACCTATATGCAGACACATAAAAATAATAAAGTATTAACATTCTTTTTAGAGCTATGGTCTTCCTCTCCACACCTGGCTTCCCTGTAACTCACTATATAGGACAGGCTCAAATACAAATATTCACCTGCCTTTGCCTACTCACTGTTGAGATTAAAGATGTGTATGTACAACCACACCCAGACTTCCTTTAAAAAAATTTTTTTTACTTACTTAATTTGGAGGAGGGAGTCTATTCATGTGCCACAGCATGGCTGTAGAGATCAGAAGAAACTGCAGAAGCCAATTCTCTCCTTCCACCAGCCAGGTCTTGTGGCGGGCACACTGGCATCATGATAGGTCTCACTGTAGCCCAGGCAGCCTTCAACTTCCTATGGGGCCAAAGATGATCCTGAACTCATCTTCCTGCACCCCCGCCCAAGGATGATCCTGAACTCTTCATCTTCCTGCACCCCTGCCCAAGGATGATCCTGAACTCCTCGTCTTCCTGACCCCTGCCCAAGCTGCTGGGATGTTGAGTGTGGCACTACACTATGCTTAAGCAGAAATAACCAATAGAAACTATGGACAACTATCACACATAATCAAGACATAATCTAAACAATTTTTTAAAAATATGACTAATATCAAATAACTACATAAAGTTTAAAAGCAAAAAAAAAAATCCCTACTATTAGTAACAGAAAGACAATTCATGGAGGGAAGCTTTTACTTACTTTGTCTGGGACTGCATCCATTATCAGCTCACCATGCATATTGATGACCTGTAAAAAGTAAACTGAGCTAACTCATGCTGTACAATTCAGAACACCCCGGCATAATGAGTAGCACAGCTACAGCAGTGATGGTCCTAGAGTTAGTACTAAGGGTGACCTCAGGGCTGGAGAGACATCTTAGTGGTTAAGAATACTGGCTGCTCTTGCAGAGGAATCATGTTCAGTTTCCAGTACCCACATGGCAGCTGACAACTGTAAGTAGAGTTCCAGGGAGCCAGTGCCTCTTCTGGCCTCCATGGGCATGTACCTGGTATACTTACATACATGCAGGCAAACACTCATACATATAAAATAAAGTTGTTGTTTTGTTAAGTCACTTCAGTAAAGAATACAGTCTTTGATCTGGAGATAGCTCAGTGTTTACCAGCACTGGCTGCTCTTTCAGAGGACCCAGATTCCATTTTCAGCACCCACACTGTGGCTAACATTCATTTATAACTCCAATTCTAGGGAATCTGACACCCTCTTCTGACCTCAGAAGGCACTGCACAACATGGGTGTAGTTACACACATGTAGGCAATACACTCAATACACATTTTTAAAAAATGGTCTTTTTGAGGCAGACTCTCCCAGTAGACCCAGCTGGCCTGGAACTTGCTATGTAGACCAGGCTTACCCTGAACTCAAAGAGATCTGCCTGCTTCTGCCTACCCAGTGCTAGGGAGTCCTTTCTATTTTTTTTAAGTATTTATTATTTTATGTGTATGAGGGTACTGCCTGCATGTATGTAAGTTAAGTTCACCTGTGTCATGCAATGCCCTTGGAGGTCTGAGCAGGACATTGGATCTCCTGAAACTGGAGTTACAGATAAATGGTTATTAGCTGCCACATGGGTGCTGGGAATTGAGCCTAGGTTCTCTGGAAGAACAGCAAGTATTCTTGACAACCAAGTCATCTCTCCAGCTCTGAGTCCTTGTTTCTACAAAATAAAGTATAAAGCCAATTCAGAGGTCATAATTATCTTTTATTTTATTATTTATTTTTGTCTTTCTGAGACAGGGTCTCCCTGTAGCCCAAGCTGGCCTAGACCAGGCTGACTTTGAATTTCTAAGATCCACCTCCTCTGCCTCCCGAGTGCTGGGATTAAAGATGTACACCACCATGCCCAGAATATTTATATTTTATTGATCAACATGCTGTGTACGTTTCTACCTTGAGAATCCAGAATGCACTAACCTGGTCATTCAGCTAATTCTGACCATCCAGGGTTGCCAGATCATCCATATCCAGCATGTGTTTATTGTAGAAGATTCGAAAGTTGCACTTTTGATGTCTGGCCCGATAGTTTGTTATTTCCCTATTGATAAACGGTTTTCTGAAACAGATTTTGAAAAAGTAAAATAAAAATATTTTACTCAAAGTATTATCTCATTTCTCCTAAGTCAAGAAAAAAGTCATACCTTTTAAGAGCTTAACTTTAGCATCACTGACATACCTATTAGAAAAATCTTCATTAAAGACACCTTTTAATCTTCCAAGGACATCTTTTTCACTGAGTGGAACCAAACTTCCACACTTTTTCATAACCTCATCTAGGAATCCTTACATAAAGGAAAAAGAAAAACATGGAATAGACATTTTCAGCAAAGTCATTCTCATAACACTTAACGCATAAATATATTGCAGCACAGAACCATACATCTTTTAAAAAGGGATACTTAGTGAAATCCCCCCTTAAAAAAAAAAGTCCCTCTGTGGACCAGTTTCTGATGGAATGCACAAAGCAGAGACTAGAATAGGATTTATTTTTTAATTTCAGATTTTCTTTTTTTTTTTAATTTCAGATTTTCAAGGCAAGCGTTTTTTAGCCACTGAGCCACCTCACAAGCCGAAGGACAGAATTTCTAATGTTGACTCTGCTTCTCATTAACAAAGTGATTTTGAGCAAGCTATTCAAATTCTGTGTTCTCATCTGTAAAATGAAAGAGGAAGGGAGACTGACCAAATGCCACTCACTCAAGACTGACTTCACATCTCACTCAAGACTGACTTCACATCTCACTCAAGACTGACTTCACATCTCATTCAAGACTGACTTCACATCTCACTCAAGACTGACTTCACATCTCACTTGCCCATAGGAAAGCAATGTGTTTTGCCCAGCATTTTTTTCTTTTAAATATTTGTATTAATGAACTTCATACAATATATATTGATGATATTCCCCTCTTCCAGCTTCCCCCCAGATCTATTCCCATCTCCCTACCACGCCCCCTCCAACGTCAGGTTTATTTTTCCCTCATTGATTCCAAGATGTTGCCCAAATATCCTGGATTGTGGTAAACCTACCAAGAATCACAGCCTTTAAAAAAACCTACTGTTCCAGGCCCAGCAGCTATCAAATGCCAACAGCTCCTCAGCTAGGGACAGGACCTTGCACCCACCTCCCTCCTTCCGTGCTGGGATTTCGTCTAGCTTGAGCTTGAGTAGGTCTTATCAATGCTATCATGACTGCTATGAATTTACACATGCAACTGCCCTGCTGTCTGGAAAACTGTTTCTTTGTAGTCATCCGCCACCTCTGGCTCTTACAATCTTTCTCCCTCACTTCTGAAATGATTCCCAAGCCTTCAGGAAAGTAGGTGTGACATGGACAGCACATCTGGGACTGAGCACCCAGCAGTCTCTTATTCTCTGCATGTTGACCTGCTGTGGGTCTCTGTGTTAACTGCTTTCTATTGCAAGAAGCATCTCTGATGAGGGTGAAAGATGCACTGATCTATGGGTATAATGATAACTCATCAGAAGTCATTATAATACTATGTACATCTGGTAGAATTGAGCAGTAGGTTCTCTTATAGCCTATGACCTTCAGGTTCTTGACTCTGCCAGGTACGGATTCCATATCCTGGAATGGGCCTTGATGCCAAAAAAGAAGGTGTTTGGTTACTCTCGTAACATCCATGCCAATATAGCACTAATGGGCATATCTTATCAGGCCAGTCATTACTGCAGTTCACAGGTAGGTAAGATTGATGATTACGATTCCCCTCCAGTAGCATGGATAGCATCTACCAGCACTCTGAAAGCCAGCCAGTAGGGATGAAGCTTCCAAGTCAGTACTTGCTTGATTTCTCTATGTTTTATCACTCAAGTATATTTTGCCTTCACCAATAGTCATGGTGAATATGACAATAGGGTCATACCATCAAGTCCTAATGGATAACCAAGGACAATGCTAATAACCTGTAACCTTTGAGTCTACGGGTTACCACTGGCCAACTACTCCAAGTAACCCATTCCTGGCAATAGGCTTTTTATTTCCTAGGGTGAGTTTTCTAGTTGGAATATTGTTCTTCCATTATAGGGTGACTCCATTTAAATTACTTTTATGCATATATTTTAGAAAGCTTCTATAGTAGGTTTCCATGGTTTTTTTTAAACCTTAGTGTATGTTAACCTTCCACATTCCCTCTTCTTTTTTTAATAAATAATTTTATTTTATTTATTTTTCAAATTTTTATCTATTTATTTATTTAATTTAATTTATTTATTTATTTGTATGAGTGTGCTGTCTACATGCAGGTTTGTACATCCAGGTGGTGCAATGCCGCGGTGGTCAGAAGAGGGCATCGGATTCCCCTGGAACTGGAGCTAAAGATGGTTCTCAGCCGCCATGTGGGTGCTGGGAAGTGAACCCGGGTCCTCTGCAAGAGCAGTCAGAGCTCTTAACCACTAGGCCATCTCTCCAGCCCTATTTTATTATTTTTTACGTGTATGAATGTACTGTCTGCATGTAGGTTGGTGCATCTGTGTCGTGCAATGCCGCTGAGGTCAGAAGAGGGCGTCAGATTCCCCTGGAACTGGAGTTAATGACAGTTCTCAGCCGCCATGTGGGTTCTGGGGATCAAACCCGGGTCCTCTGCAAGAGCAGTCGGCGCTCTTGACTGGTAGGCCATCTCTCCAGCCCAACATTCCCTCTTCTACACTACTCTCTGATCCCATACCCCACTTAATCCTTCCTGTTCCATCATTCCTTCTTCCTTATATCACTGTGTTCTATCTCCCTTCTCTTGAAAGAGCCTCCCCTATGCCTACTGACAATGGCCCCTTACTAGTTTCCTATCCTCTAGGGGTACTCCCAATGAAATATACATATCTAAAGACTCAGAGCTAACATCCACACATGAAAAAAAGCATGTGATGTTTGTCCTTCTGGGCCAGGGTTACCTTACTCAGGATATGCTCCCAGTTCCATCCATTTACCTGTGAATTTCAGAGTTTTATTTTTCTTAATATCTGAATAAAATTTAATTGCATAAATGCACATTTTTCTTACCCATTCGTCAGCTGATGACCTAGGTTTGCTTCCACTTCCTCGCTCTTGTGAACAGAGCAGCAATGAACATGGAAACCAGTGTCTCTACAGTGGATCGTGGTATAGCTGGATCATGTGATATGAAAGATCTATTTCACTGGGTGTGGTGGCGCACGCCTTTAATCCTAGCACTTGGGAGGCAGAGGCAGGTGGATCTTTATGAGTTCAAGGCCAGTCTGGTCTACAGAGCAAGTTCCAGACCAGCTGGGGCTACAAGGAGACCCTGTCTTGAAAAGACAAAAAAAAAAAAAAAGAAAGAAAGAAAGATCTATTTCTAGTTTTTTGAGAAACTTCCACATTGATTTCCATAGTGGCTACACTAGTTTGCACTTTCACCATCCGTGAATAAGTGTTCCCTTTCCCCATCCCCATGCCAGCATTTTAATATATTTTTCTTTTCACCTTACCCATCTGACTGGGGTAAGACAAACTCCCAAAATAGTTTTAATGTGCATTTCCCTGATGGCTAAGGATACAGAACATTTTTAAGTGTTTCTGAGTCATTTGTATTTAACCTTTTGAGAACTCTTGTTTAGTTCCATGCCCCATTTTTCAATTGTCACCCAGCAAATTTTTTAAATGGCAGGTACCCATTATTCCACATAGTCATCAACCTCAATAGGGGGATCAGGTTCCTACTTTACAACTGAAGAGAGTCTCCAAGTGACTCTAAAGGAACAGGACTCCACCAAGTGCTCTCACCCAATTAAACTGGCTCTCAAGTGAATATAAAGACCAAGACAAACAACCAAATTCCAGAAACAGCCTGACAGAGGTAAAAGATGAGACAGAATGAATGAAAACCAAACATTAAGCTGAGAATGTAGGTCAGTAACAGAATGTCTGTCTAGCATGCACAAGACCCTGAGTTCAAGTCCCAGAATCAGAAACAAACAAACAACAACAAACCTAATAAACAGACATGATGGGGCTGTAGACAGAGTGCTTGCCCACCAAGCACTATTCCATCCCCGGCACCCCATCAGACCAGGCACAGAGTCACACACCTTAATCAATCCCCATACTCCAGAAATGGAGGCAGGAGGGTCAGAGGTTCAAGGTCTATGGAAAGAAAGTCACTAATGGTCTATGCAGCTATGAACCCAGCAAGCCACAGTATCAGCCTTCCAGGCAAGATGTGCCCATTGGAGCATTAAGGTTACTGAGGTACACAACCAGCATCTGATTGGACTTGAGGCCCACCCCATAGGATGGCGCTCATGCCGGGCACTGTAAAACCTGGTCAAAAGCCCATACTCAGAGACATGACAAGCCATAGGGGGGAATCTACTATTACTGCCTTGCTAAATGAACATTGTATCAAACGTTCTTCTGATTAGTTATGTTTATACCCACAGATCAGTGTTACTCTAGGTCTGGTCACAGAAGCTTCCATATGCTGGCCTTGAACTTGCAATCCTAAGTCTGCCTCATAAATGCTGGAATTACAGATACGTGCTGCCAAGCACAGCTACAAGTTGTAGTTTAATGATTTCTTTTTATTTGTACAAGTGTTTTGATTACATGGATGTATACTGGTTTGTGTGTAGTGCCTGTGGAGACTGGAAGACAGCAACATAGCTGCCATGTAGGTGCTGCGAGTCTAACCCAGGTCCTCGAGAAGAACAGCAAGGCAAGTGCTCTCAACCCCTGAGCCACCTATCCAGACCCAAGAAGTTGGATTCTTTTGTTTGTTTGTTTGTTTGTTTGTTTGTTTGTTTGTTTGTTTCATTGGTCTTTTTGAGACAGGATCTCTCTGCAGCCCCAGCTGTCCTGGAACTCACTATGTAGACCAGGCTGGCCTTGAACTCTCAGAGATCCACCTGCCTCTGCCTCGCAGTTACTGGGATTAAAGGCATGCACCACCATGCCCAGCTAAGAAGTTGGATTTTAAAATATTTTATTTTTTATTTTATGTGTATGAGTATTTTGCTTGCATGAATGTTAAGTACACCTGTGTCATACAATGCCCTCGGGGGTCAGAAGAAGGTATCAGATTCCCTTGGAACTAGACTTATGATGGTTGTTAGCTGCCATGTGCTCTTCACTGTGGAGCCAACTCTGTAGTTGGATCTTTAAAAGGCAAAACTGTGGCTGGAGAGATGGCTCAGCCATTAAGAGAGCTGACTGCTCTTGCAGAGGACCCGGGTTCAATTCCCAGCACCCATATGGCGGCTAAGAACCATCTTTAACTCCAGTTCCAGGGGAATCCAATGCCCTCTTCTGACCTCCTCGGCACTGCATGACACGGGTGCACCAACCTACATGTAGACAGTACACTCATACACATAATAAATAAATAAATAAAAACTAAAAAAAATTTTTTTAAATAAAAGGCCAAACCCCACTGGGTGCAGTGTGCACTCCTGTAATCCTAGTACTCAGGAAGCAGAGGCAAAAATTTCACACGTTCAAGTCCAGCCCTGGGTGCTCAAAAACAATGAATGTGAAAGAGGAAACTGGAACAATAAAATTTCTGGAAGCAGCAGATGAGTAAGTAACACCTTCAGCAGTCCAAAAGAACTCTAAAATCTTGAAACAAGTGATAAGACCTCTCAGAAAGGGGCAAGTTAAAGGTAATAAATACCTGTGAAGTCAGAGGTAATAAATACCTGTGAAGTCAGAGGTAATAAATACCTGTGAAGTCAGAGGTAATAAATACCTGTGAAGTCAGAGGTAATAAATACCTGTGAAGTCAGAGGTAATAAATACCTGTGAAGTCAGAGGTAATAAATACCTGTGAAGTCAGAAATAAGTAGAGCTGAGAAAAAGGAAGATGGGTTGAAAAACTGAACAAGCCAGGAGTGGTGGTGCACGCCTGAAATCCACAGCGAGCTCCAGGACAGCCAGAGCTCCAGGGAGACCCCTGTCTCAAAAAGACAAACAAACAAATAAAACAAAACAAAACAAGAAAAGATAGAAAGAAAGAAAAACTAAACAAGAAGTTCCATCTCAAGATCTGATCTGTCTTCTATTCTGAGAGATAAGCAGTTTCACTTCCTGGGGGATGAGGCCCACACACAGGCACTAGACAAGCTAGGATAAATGAGTTTACACAGTGGATTCTTCCTGTCACCACAACCTTACAAGGATGTACTGCTAGGGAGACCACTTCCATGGGGATGAAGGAAGTCCACAGACAGCAACATTTGGTAATTTCCCAACAAAAAGGTCTGAACAATGACTTTACAATGTACTAAAAGTTAAACAATCAGACTCTGGATACCTAATTCCACTGCCCCTTTCCTCCTCCAGAGTAGACATTTACCCTTCAGAAAGGCTGAAAGAGAGGGAATGCAAGGACAGGATTTCAGACAATTTGCAAATAGAATTTCATTTGTGAATGAGACATAGGTCTCTCAACTCACCTTCCAGGCCCCTGTCAGTCTCTTATTCATCCAAGCTGAAAACCAGCAGTCTTTTCCAGAGAAACTGGTCCCTAAGAAAATTCATAAATAGATACTCCACCATAAAATGCCCTAGCAAGGTCAGCAGTATACACCAAATTTAACAAGTCCCACATGTTCAACATTTCCCAGCAGCTTCTTAGTAGACATTCTGCTTGATTTTTGGAAATGGCTCTAAACCCACAACCTCATACTTGGTAAAAATGTGCTCTACCACTGTGCTACACTTGCAGCCCAATCTTAAGAATGATTGGGGGGCTGGAGAGATGGCCTAGCAGTTAAGAGCGCCAACCACTCTTACAGAGGACCCGGGTTCGATCCCCAGCACCCACATGGTGGCTAAGAACCGTCTGAAACTCCAATTCCAGGAGAACTCCAGTTCCAGGGGAATCCGACACCCTCTTCTGACCTCCGCGGCATTGCCCGACACGGGTGCACAGACCTGCATGCAGACAGTACATTCATACACATACAGAAATAAAAAAAAAAAGAATGATTGATCAAAAACCACAAGACCTAAGGACAGAAAAGTAGACCAAAACGATGTTACAAGTAAAAGCAAAGACCATAGAGAGAAGAAAAGGCAATGGATGATGTACAGAGATTGGAGTAAAGCAGCCACAATCCAAAGGATGCAAGGAGTCACCCAAAACCAGAAAATGAAAGAACATCTCCCAAGACCCTCCAATGAGAGTATAACCCAACTGAGATGCTTACTTTCACTCAGTGAAATTTATTTTATAAATCTGGCACTGTATCTGTGAGAGGAAAAAATTTTTTTTACTGTTTTAAGAAAAAACTTGTAACTCTGGCTCAAAAACTAACAAAAGAGTCAAACACAGTGGCTCACAGTAAAATCCCATGGGAAAAGGTAGATGCAAGACAATCAGGTGCTTGCCTGGGCTGAGACCCTGTCTTAAAAAAAAAGCAAACAAACAAAAAAACAAGCCAGGCAAGGTAGTGCACAGCTTTAATCCCACCACTGGGTGGAAGAGGCAGGTGGATCTCTGTGAGTACAAGACCAGCCCGGTCTACAAATAGAGTGAGTTCCAGCAGAGATGGGGGTACAGGGAGACCCTGTCTCAAAAAGAGAGGGTCTTTTAATTTGGTTGTCATCAAGGGTCTTGAAAATAAAACAAATTGCAATGAAAAATTCTATTAACAGCGTAACAAAAATCACAATACATAAAGGGTTAAAATCCCTAATAAAGAACTTCTAAATTAAGAAATAAAAGACAAAAAGCTTCATCACTTGATGGAAAAATGAGAAAAATTATATAAGGACATAATTCACAAATAAAGATTTCTAAATAAGGCCCATGCGTGTTTGGCACCCACCTTTAGTCTTGGCACTGGGGAGGCAAAGGCAGGCAGATCTCGGAGTCTGAGGGTAGTCTGGTTAGAGAGTTCCAGGCCAGAAAAGCCAGAGCCATTAGTGAGACCCTGTCAAAAAAAGAAAAAAATCTAAACGGCCCCTTAAACATAAAAGATGTTCAACTTCATTCTTCAACAAAATTGGCAAAGGGGGACTGGGCATAGTGGTACAAGCACTCGGGAGGCAGAGGCAGGTGGATCTCTGTGAATTCAAGGCCAGCCTGATCTACATAGTGAGCTCCAGGACAGCTTGGGCCCCAGGGAGACCCTGAGTGAAAGGGCTTTTTCGTACATTGTTGGTGAGATTCCAAACTGATATAATCCTTTTGGAAGAGAATTTGTTAAGATTTAATTTAAAAACACAAAAGTTTTTATCTTTAAAACTGGCAACCCCACTTTAATAGTAAAAAGGCTATCCATCACAACACTGTTAACAGCAAAACACTGGCAACATTGCCAACGCCCCACACAGGTGCCTGACTGTGTCCTTCAGGTAGTTCATCCACACAAGGGAAGAGGCTGAGCAAGAGCAAGGATTCATTCCAGGAACTTTGTGTCATGATCTACAGGAGGGATAATTAAGTAGGGGGGAAAAAGCAATGTACAGATGAGTTTCAATGGTGGGAAAGAAGGGATGACAACGGAGGAACTGCTGAAGTGGAAGAAATGAGAGGACTTCTTCTGGCCTGGCTTTATTTAGGACCATTTTAATACTTCACAAGGAACCTAACTGAATTAACCCCCCCCCACAGTGCTAAAGATCAAACCAGGGCCTCATGAATGCCACTGAGCTACATCTCCAGCCCCTGTAATTCTAAAAAATATGAGCACACTGAAAAGGCTGAAGAGTAACCAAAGAAACTATGGAAAACAAACTCTGACTATATGCCCAGTAGCTGCAAACAGATGTGGCGCAATGGGTTACAAACAACTCCACAGATGTACGTCAATTTTGATACCATAAGTATTCTAAAATTGAGCAAATAAGTAAACTAGGTTGTAGATAATCAGAACTAGATTTTCCACCATGGAAGAAAACAGAGAATCATGAAATAATGATAGAAAGAAAGAAAGAAAGAAAGAAAGAAAGAAAGAAAGAAAGAAAGAAAGAAAGAAAGAAAGAACAGAAAAGAAAAGAAGGAATGGACAATGAACCTGTGCTAGATTTAAACTGTAGATACTAGTATGAACTCAGTGTCTAAAATACATAGAGATAGCCAGCCATGGTGGCCCACACCTTTAATCCCAGCACTTGGGAGGCAGAGGCAGGCGGATCTCTGTGAGTTCAAGGCCAGCCTGGTCTACAGAGTAAGTTCCAGGACAGCTGGAGACCCTGTCTCAAAAAGACAAATAAATAAAAATAAAAATAAAAGATATAGATATGTAAGCATCCATATACATAAACGTTATACATATTTCCTGGCTGTCAAAGAAGCAACACAATTCTACTAAGACAAACATCCTAGGGGTTGGAGAGATGGCTGAGCAGTTAAGAGCATTGGCTGTTCTTGCAAAGGACCTGGGGTTAGTTCCCAGTACCCAGATGGCAGCTAACAACTGTCCATAATTCCAGTTCCAGGGAACCCCAACAGCCTCTTCTGACCTCCATGGGCATTGGATGACATGGGTGCACTTATACACATGTAGGCAATACAATACACTCAAATACAAAAAAATTAAAATAATGTATTTTTAAAATGAACACCCTAACAACCAGATTGTGCTTTCTAAATATAACTGTCTAGTGAAACAAATAGCTAAACCCAGCATGGCGACTCTACAGTGATGCCATGGCTCTCAAAAGCACACATACACCCACGAATAAAAACAAATGGTAAGGGGCTGGAGAGATAGCCTAGTGGTTAAGAGCACTGACTGCTCTTGCAGAGGACCTGGGTTCGATCCCTAACTCCAGTTCTGGGGATATGAGGCCCTCTTCTGACCTCCAAGGGCATTGCCCAACATGGGTGCACTTACATACATGTAGGCAATACATTCATACACATAAAAATAATAATAATAAATAAAGAAGTTATGTTTGGTTAAGATAATTATTTGTGTTTTTTACTAAGTTTGTTAGGCTTTTAACCACTGAAAAAACTGAGCCTTTTAAAAGAAGAAAAATCAGGACTTACAACCATTTTGTTGTTGGTTGTTTTATGCCTAAGATTTATCTAAATATTAGAAATTAAGCTTGGAGGCTTATGCCAATGAGACAGTGTTTAGGTCCTTGCCCTCCAAGGTCAGCAAGACCCCAGGGAACGATGAGGCCTGTTAGTCACCTGTTCTCTTGATCACATGGGCCATAGGGTCTCCAGAGATTAGACTCTAACCAGTACATATCCTGAAGGGAAGAGAGAGGTGGAGGGGCCAGGCTCCCTATGCTTCTAAGGGAAGTCACGCGGTGAGCAAGATACTGAGCCATGCCTACAGATGATACAACTATGGAAGAAAAAAGCTGGGAAGTCAGGGGTGCTCCTCCCAGGTCCCTAAGAGTAGCCCGGAGTTTCAGCTGTCTTTAAAAATAAAGAAAGGTTCCTCTGTGGACACTTACATTGCTTAAAACAACCAGGAGGGGGGCTGGAGAGATGGCCTAGCGGTTAAGAGAGCCGACTGCTCTTGCAGAGGACCCGGGTTCGATCCCCAGCACCCACATGGTGGCTGAAAACCATCTTTAACTCCAGTTCCAGGGGAATTTGATGCCCTCTTCTGACCTCCTTGGCATTGCACAACACAGGTGCACAAACCTGCATGCAGACGGTACATTCATACACATACGAAAATAAATAAAATTTAAAAAAAAAACTTAAAAAAAAAACCATCCAGGAGGAAAGTATATGATACTCAACCATCTGTCAACTTTCAGGAAATCACTAACTAGACCAATCTTATTTTCCAGAGAGCACCCACAATGAGAAGCAAGAAAAACTTACCTGACCCATAACGTAATCAGGAAGTTACATTTTTCTCTTCAAACCGCAAAGGTCAATTTCAGATAAGTAAGTCTATGAGCTCGTGATGCAGAGCTCCGCCTGCTGAGGCTGTCCTCACGGAGCTGTCCTGATAACACTATGGCCGCTCCCACCTGTGCCCAGCAAACAGAGCTTTTGTTGACCCGCCTCTACTCTGTCACTTACTCTGTCACTTAATGGCCAACCAGGCTCGTTTCCTCTAAGATTACACACATGCTTTCTGAAGCATCGTAACCCTACACTGGATCTTTTTTTTTTAATTATTATTTATCTTTGTATGTGTATGAATGTACTGTCTGCATGCGGGTCTGTGCACCCGTGTCGTGCAATGCCGCGGAGGTCAGAAGAGGGTCTCGGATTCCCCTGGAACTGGAGTTCTCCTGGAATTGGAGTTTCAGACGGTTCTTCGCCAATGTGGGTGCTGGGGATCGAACCCGGGTCCTCTGCAAGAGCGTCTGTGCTCTTAACCGCTAGGCCATCTCTCCAG
>VZQC01007162.1:38430-86166 GCA_009823505.1 Rhizomys pruinosus | reverse complement strand
GAAAGTATATGATACTCAACCATCTGTCAACTTTCAGGAAATCACTAACTAGACCAATCTTATTTTCCAGAGAGCACCCACAATGAGAAGCAAGAAAAACTTACCTGACCCATAACCTAATCAGGAAGTTACATTTTTCTCTTCAAACCGCAAAGGTCAATTTCAGATAAGTAAGTCTATGAGCTCGTGATGCAGAGCTCCGCCTGCTGAGGCTGTCCTCACGGAGCTGTCCTGTTAACACTATGGCCGCTCCCACCTGTGCCCAGCAAACAGAGCTTTTGTTGACCCGCCTCTACTCTGTCACTTACTCTGTCACTTAATGGCCAACCAGGCTCGTTTCCTCTAAGATTACACACATGCTTTCTGAAGCATCGTAACCCTACACTGGATCTTTTTTTTTTTAATTATTATTTATCTTTGTATGTGTATGAATGTACTGTCTGCATGCAGGTCTGTGCACCCGTGTCGTGCAATGCCGCGGAGGTCAGAAGAGGGTCTCGGATTCCCCTGGAACTGGAGTTCTCCTGGAATTGGAGTTTCAGAGGGTTCTTCACCAATGTGGGTGCTGGGGATCGAACCCGGGTCCTCTGCAAGAGCGTCTGTGCTCTTAACCGCTAGGCCATCTCTCCAGTCCCCCTACACTGGATCTTATGCTTCAATTTTGCTTTGTTGTCTTTGGCCCTCGTTCAGGTATGATGAATGTCTTCCAGATTCCAGGCCCTCAAACTTCAAATAACGCTAAGGGCAACCGCCCTTGACCATGACGAGCAGCAACTTCTACTAAGGGCTACCAGATGACCAGAAGTCTCTGGCCCTGGATGCTGTTCACCCTGCCCCCTTTCCCTCGCATGAACCCTGGGGAGGGAACCCTTTTAGCGTATTCAGCTGAAAGTAGCCAGATAATCCCTGAGAGGGGAATATTAGGATTAAGAAAAAAAAAAACTTGTATAAATTAAAATAAGTGCTAAATTGTCAATGATATATGCTTGTGTATGCACACCACACCACACACACACACACACACACACACACACACAGCACAGAAGCAAGTCAGGAAGTCCAGGGAGTGAGAAGAATGGAATCCCAGATAACAGAAGCCACTTGGTAAAAGGAAGCAATAACGTCACAGAAGAGAGGGCTCTGCTTCCCTGGCCTTTCAGTGAACAATATGTTTGCAGCAATCAAGAATTCAGCATAGCCTGGCTTAACCCTAGCACTTGGGGGCAGGGGCAGGGGCAGGGAGATCTTTGAGTTCAAGGCCAGCCTGGTCTACAGAGTAAGTTCCACTACAGCTGGGCCTACAGGGAGACCCTGTCTTGAAAAGAACTCAAAAAAAAAAAAAAAAAAAATCAGCATCAGCTCTAAGCTTTCAGCCCCCCCCACCCCGCCCCATGTAGCAGGATCCTTGGCTACTAAAGTACTTTGAAGCTAGCCTGGCAAGGTGTCAAAACACCAAAAAGACCTAAAACCAAAGCAAAAACAGACTTTGGTACTTTTGAGACAGGTTCTCCCTGTAGCCCCAGCTGGCCTGGAACTTACTCTGTAGACCAGGCTGGCCTTGAACCCAGAGATCCGCCTGCCTCTGCCTCCCAAGTGCTGAGACTAAAGATGTGCACTACCACGCCTGGCTATTATAATTTTACATGTAAATTTTGCCAGCAACACACATGTGCAATGTGAATGGAGGCCAGAAGGGGGCGATGGATCCCCCTGAAACTGGAGTCACAGCCTGCCATGTGGGTGCTGGGAACCAAACCCAGGTCCTCTGCAAGAACAGCTGGCGTTCTTAACCATGGAGCCCCCTCCCCAGGCCCTGTTTATTTTTTTGAGGCAGTGTCTCATGGAGCCCAGGCTACCCTCCAACTCCCTATGTAGCCCAGGATGACCTTGAACTCCTGATCTTCCTGTTACCTGAATGCTGGGGTGACAGGCAGGTGTAGACAACACATGGAAGGGAGAGGGCAGGCTTCCCATGACCCCAGTACCCTCAGAACTCTCCTCCCAGGCCAGTGGTGGGTGAGCATGGGGATGGACGACCTGACCAGCCTGCACAGCATGCCTTCGGGAGCCAAGGTCTTCCAGGTATCTCTGGGGTGGGACCTGGGGGACCCTGTGACTAGGCCCCTCGAGGGCTCTGTGCTCACAAGGGCGCGTGTCCATGCAGGTCTGAGAGGCTGCCTCTACCACCTGCTGCGACGTGGCAGTCAATGGCCGGGTGCTTGTCACAGGTTCAGGGGACCAGGCCTCTGTCTACCAAATAACCTACTGATGGCTCCTCCCACCCGTCTCCAGACCTCCATGTTCCTGGTTCCCCTCTGACTGCAGTGGAAGCTGGCTGCGGGTGGGGTTTGTGGTTTCCCATGGGGTGTGCAGACCCCCGATCACACTGAGTAAAGCAACTGAGAAAGACACGCGTGATCGTCTGTCCCCTCGACAAGGGGCTCGTCTCCTCCGCCATCTCACACCTTTAATTCCAGCACTTGAGCAGAGTAGGTGGAGGCCTGAGATCCAGGCCAGCCTGGGGTGTGCTGTGAGTTCCAGGCCAGCTGGGGCTCTAGGAAGACTCTGTCTCAAAAACAAATGTTAGCCGGGCGTGGTGGCACACGCCTTTAATCCTAGCACTCGGGAGGCAGAGGCAGGCGGATCTTTGTGAGTTCAAGGCCAGCCTGGTCTACAGAGTGAGTTCCAGGCCAGCTGGGGCTCTAGGAAGACTTTTTCAAAAACAAATGTTAGAGGTCACTGAGATAGCTCAGTGGGTAAAGGGGCTTGGTGACCACATGCCCTAGGTGACCAAGTGAGCATCAGTGAGACCCTGCCTCAAATACCATGGAGAGGGCCTGGAGAGCTGCTCAGTGGTTTAGCACACTGGCTGCCATTGCAGAGGACTTGGGTTTGCTGACAGGGAGCCTGGCTCAGTATACCACCTCGTACATGGTGGCCTTCTTGTCCCCTGAGCCCGTGACAATGTACTTGTTTCTGGAGATGTCACATCTCAGAACAGAGGAAGATTCTTTTGACTGTTGAGAAAGGTGGGGAGGAAAGAGGTGAGGGGCAGCCCCAGGGTCACCCTGAGGATGTCACCGGCAGGAAGGAGCCTGGGGGACAGAAGGAACCCCAGAGAACGTGTGTGGTCAGCTAGGGAGCAGGCGATGGTTCAGTGGGTAAAGGGCTTGCTGCTAAGCCCAATGACTGAGTGCAGTCCTGGGACCACATGGTGGAACAAGAGAACCCATTCAAATTATGACAACACAGCATCTGTAACAGAACAGTGTCTATATGTGATAGCTCAAAGTGCCTATGTATGAGAGTACACTGTTTCTATATGCTCCACCAAAATCCACTTCCACTATTGTCTAAGTGTCTTCAAGGGTCAACTATTTCTCAAGTTAACAGCTAGAATAAAAGGATCTGCCAAATCCCTAGAAGATGGAGATGGTGTGCCATATGGGAAATAGACATCGTTTTTTGATCTTTTTGAGGCAGGGTCTCCCTGTAGCCCTAACTGGCCTGGAACTCGCTATGTAAACCAGGCTAGCCTTGAACTCCCAGAGTTCCACCTGCCTCTGATTCCAGTGTGCAGGGATTAAAGGCGTGCACTACCATGCCCAGCTTAGCCATCAATTTCTCTCATAAACAAGATATAATTGCTAACAAGTTATGTATTGCGGTTTTTATTGCAATAGCCTTCATCTAGATATAATTCATGAATATTTTTCCTCATTGAGTCATCGAATCTTGTACTTTCTTCAATGGCTTATTTAAATTTCCTCTTGTTTATAATTGGTATTTTGTAAATGCATGGTCTGTGCAAATTAAAGGTTTTCATTTTGTAGGTTTCTGGAAGTCATTTTAAATATTTTTGTATGATAATGTTTCAATAATGTTTCCAAATATAACTAATAAATGAAAATGAATAAAAATTGTGTAATGAATTGTATGTTTGTTAAGTGAATGTGGGGAATATTACTGAGTAGTACCATAGAAACACACAGAAATTTTATGAATCCCATTCCAATAACATTTCCCCTCTCCAGTGAAATGGAAAGACGTGTAGCAGACTGGACTTCATCTCCACCCAGGGGCTCCTTCCTGATTCAGAGATACTTGGATGGGATTTAGGCCTGATGGGGACTGGGTATGTCAACTTCTAGAATATATCTTATCTCAAAGGATAAGATTATGTCCTATGCTAGGAAAAGGACATGTGAGCCTCTATCTGGAATAACAATGGCTGACCAGTAAACAACAGAAAGGCACACCTGCTAAGGGGGTTCCCCCCCACCCCTCCCCAACCCCTCTCTGGGAGCTGCAGAGCATGAATTCACTGACTCCGCTTTGTCTGCAGCATTCCTGCTCCCCACCCCCATGAAAACGCCGCTCAGCCTCCAGCAGCTGAAGCCCCAGCCCCTGACTCCTCATTCCCATGACCAGAGCATTTTAACAGTGCCTGAAATAGACAATACTGTTATGGATCACTTTACACTGTTGGACAGGAGTACTTAACACTTGTCAGTCAAAGGTACATGTGATAAAACTCGAGGAATTGAACACAACTGAATAAACCATTAGCAAAGTGAAATCACACTGGTAGAACAGATTTAAACGAGGTCAGCTCACTACCTGAGAAATGCATGGAGCAATGTGAAGGAACTAGAGAACACTATGCTGTACTGACGCGATTTAGAGCAATTCTGCTTTAACTCACAGCTTGAAGCAATATACTTGTTCATTTCATGGAAGTCTTAAAGACCTCTTGCAAGTTCTACTTCCTTTTTTTTTTTTTTTTGTCTTTTTGAGACAGGGTCTCCCTGTAGCACCAGCTGTCCTGGAACTCACTCTGTAGACCAGGCTGACCTTGAACTCACAAAGATCCGCCTGCCTCTGCCTCCCAAGTGCTAGGATTAAAGGCGTGCGCCACCATGCCTGGCGCAAGTTCTACTTCCTACACTCAGCTAGGTTTAATGTTTTGAAAGAGGAAAGAAAGAGATAGTGTTTGGATGCATCATCTGACTCCTATTATCAAGCCCAAGTAACTAGAGAAAGACATGTTTTACAGACGCCATTTACAATCATTGACAAAAGAGAAGTACATGTATATTTGATTGACGGCTAAAGGAACCGATGCATGTTCTTCTGTATTTCCTATGAGAAAGCATGTTTCTAAGAAGGAAGTAGACAATAATTGCATGCATCACTTTACTCTGTTTGACTGCAGTACTTATATGCTAGAAGTCAAAGGCACATGTGATAAAACTGGAGAAAAGGAACACAGTTGAATAAACCATTGGCAAAGTGAAATGACACTGGGAGAACAGATTTGAAATGAGGTCAACTCTTCATTGCCTGAGAAATGTGTGTAGTCAATGTGAAGTAACTAGAGAATGCTATGGTTTACTGACGCAATTTTGAGCAATTCTGCTTTAACGGCTTGAAGGAATGTACTTGTTTATTTATTTAAATTTTTTTACAATGTTTATTTTTTAGAAGCCTTAAGGAACTCTTGCAAGTTCTACTCCCTCACGAGTAACTAGAGAATGCAATGTTTTACAGACACCATTTACAATCGTTGACAGAAGCAAAGTACATGTATATTTGATTGAAGGCTAAAGGAACTGATACACATTCTTCCTTATGTCCTCTAAGAAAGCATATTTCTAAGAAGGAAATAGACAATATTTGAATGCATGACTACATTGTTTGACTGCAGTACTTAACTCTTAGAAGTCAAAGGCACATGTGATAAAAATCAAGGTATTGAACACACTCAAATAAACCATTAGCAAAGAGAAGGTATACTGCTACATGAGATTTGAAATGAGGTCTACTCCTCCTTGCCTGAAAAATGTGTGTAGTCAATGTGAAGTAACAAGAGAATGCCATGCTTTACAGACACAGTTTAGAGGGATTGTTCTGCTTTAACTCATGGCCTGAAGCGGCTACACTGTGGCTGCCACTGCTTTTGCCATCCTTCAAAGACATGAGAAGACACAGCTTTTCAACCTTCCAATATGCACTGAAGACTCATGTCTCTCCAAGAATCCTCCAAACCTACAGTGCCAGATGGGGACTGCTGAGACATCCAACTTTTGGACAGAGCTACTACTGGGGTTTCTGCTTCTTCAGAGTATAGTCTGCCATTGTTGGACTACCCAGGCTGTATCACTGAGACCAGTACAGGAAGATCAAGACAGGATGCAGTGCTTACTGGACCTCATTTGGTGACCATGGGAAGGGAAAACCCCAGTGTGGAGCACAAGGGCAGAACTGATGGTGGTTTAGGCTTACCAAGGAGGAGCCTTCAAATATGACATCTTTCAGCCTAATAAAGAAAAAATCATAAGCTGAAGATGCTAAAACCTATGATATATGTGACATGCGTATGTGCATATTTTGGAATGATGCATATTGGAAGGAATAACAACAAAAGCAATGACAACAACAGAAAAGTCTGCGTGAAAGAACTGACAGAAAGGGTGAACTTCTGCTCAAAGCAGTAAACTTCTGCATCAAGAATTTTGAGACAGACTGAGAAAAAGATGAAAAACATGTTTGGCAGAATGCATGAGCTTTGGTGGAGTGGCAGGGGGCAGGGAGGGGGTCACGGGTCTAGATTTGATTTGTAATGTAATTTTGTATGAAATGCACAGAGCTTCAATAAAACATTGGCTAAAAAAAAATTAACCTTCCATGTATTGAATAGTTTTAGTGAATTTTCCCCCATTCTAACTGTAGTAACTAAACAGCACGACCCTAATGACCTTGTCCCATTTCCTTATAGTAGTTGTTGAAGGTAAAGTGATTACTGTGAAATTTTGACTGATTATTATGATGTTTTCACAGTGGATCTGTTCAGCAGTTGTGATTTCTTCAGGAGTTAATATTCAATTATCAGAATGTTGTTGGACACTGTGACACTTACACAGAGCATTCTACCCAAATTAATATACAGATTCAATGCGATCACAATTAAAATCCCCAACAGTTTCTTCACATGCTTGGAAAAAAAAAATCTTTAAATTCATATGGAGAAACAAAAGACCCAAAATAGCCAAAGGAACCCTAAGCGAAAAGAACAATATAGGGGGAATCTCTATACCAGACTTCAAACTATACTACAGGGCTATAGTTATAAAAACAGTCTGGTACTGGCACAAAAATAGACCTTTAGACCAATGGAACAAAATTAAAGATCCAAACTTGAGCTCATACAATTTCAGCCACCTCATATTTGACAAAGAAGACTCAATGGAGGAAAGAGAGCATATTCAGCAAATGGTGTTGGCAAAACTGGATCACCACTTGTAGAAGAATAAAAATCAAACCCCTACCTCTCACCCTGTACAAAAATCAACTCCAGATGGATTAAAGAGCTCAGTGTGAAACCTAAAACTCTGAAGGTGATAGAATAAAACATTGGCAGCAACCTACAAGACATAGAAGTAGGAGAAATCAGACAGCAGCTGTGTAGGAAATAAGGTCAACAACTGACAAGTGGGACCACTTTAAACTCAAAAGCTTCTGTACAGTGAAAGACACAATCAGGGAAGTGAAGAGAAAACCGACAGAATGGGAGGAAACCTTCCCTGCTGATACATCTGACAGAGCATTGACTTCCAGAATGTATAAACTACTCAAAAAACAAATGACTCACTCAATAGATGGAGTAAAGAGTTGAAAAGAGACTTCACAAGTGAGGAAATAGAGATGGCTGAGAAACATCTTAAAAAGTGTTCAAAATCGCTAATCCACTGCTGGTGTACAACCATTACGGAACGCAGTGTGGAGAATCCTTAAAAAGACTCAAAATGCTCCTACCACCTGACTTAGTCATACCACTCACTCACCCACAAGACTCATCCTACCGCAGAGATACATGCACAAAAAGTTTCAGTTAAGATAAATATTTCCCAGCACTGCAGAAACAATGGACTTCCTGAGATGCAGGTGTAGCTGGATGTGAATGCTCTGCTCAACAGGATGTGGTTAATGGGGGCTGTGGTAGCAGCTGGGCAAAGAACAACGTGTTTATTGCAGCTCTCTTCACAATAGTGAAGAGCTGGAACCAATCCAGGTGCCCTTCAACCAAGGAGTGGATAGAGAAAAAGTGGTACATCTACACAATGAAGTTCTATCCATCAGTGAAGATGAACTTTGCAGTTAAATGGATGGAACGAGAAGATATTATGTTAAGTGAAGTAACATAGTCCCAGAAAAACAAACAACAAATGGTTATCTGTGGATGCTAGCACCAAGTACCTAGTTGTAAGACAAACCAAGCATCATTAATGTTATATTCCTTGTTATCTGAAAGCAACTGTGCTCTTATAATGTGAATCCCTTAACAGGTTCTAGAATTAACCTACCACTTATTTCAGACTTTGGAATTTGGGTATATGGGTGGAGGGTGTGTATGCATACTTTAGAGTAATATAAAATCAAAAGGGAAAAATGTGAATCCTGAAATATGATTTGGAAATAACATACTTTATTTTCAGATGACATAATTTTAGTATACATGAGACATGTATATATGCATACATTGAAGGAATACAAGTTGGAAGGAACAACAAAAGAACTGGGACAAACACCTGACTGAAACAGTGTTTTCCCAAAAACAAAAATCCTCTGCTTTGAAAAACTTTGGAAAGACTCAGAAAAAGATGCAGGACATGCATGGCAGAATGCATGAACTCAGGTGGGGCACGGAAAGGGAAATGAGTCTAAACTGGACTGAGAAATGATGTGTGAAACAGTTTTATATGCAAAAAAAATGTCCAATTTCTACCACATGGACATTTTTGTCCTCTTAGTAATTCCTGCATTGGAGGTGGGGCTAGGATGGGGACCTAGGGTAATAGGAAAACACCCCCTGGGTCTCTTTTTCTTCCTCCTATATGGCCAATGTACATTCCATTGATTAACAGGTTCCAATCTAGTTTCTTGATTATTACATTGAAGTCTTCTGCAGTCTCCTGCAGGATCTCCCTTAACTACTTTTATTTTGCACTGGATCTCTCTAAGGAGCATACCAGGAGCATGGGAAAGTCCTGGGGTTGAAGCTATTAGTGTAGCTCCCACCATGTCGTTCAATCTGAGACTCTTTTATGTCCATCCTAGACAGGCTGCTCTCCTTTAATAATTTGCAGATTGTAAGAGTAGACATGTGTCCTATTGATGCTGCAGGAAACATGGTTTCAGTTACCATGATGACCACAATAAACAGACTAAACCAATTCTTTCTTACTCTTAATTTCAAAAGTTTTCCTGGTGGTAAGACTGTCAATTTTTCTTGGAGTTTGCTTTCAACAGCTTCCTTCATTGGATGTAAATGTTTCCAGTCTCTTTCAGCAGTTTGCACTTCTGGTTCTTTGGTTAACAACACAAGAAGGACCCCTGCCAGTTCAGGTCCAACTTACTCCCTTTCCAGGTAGCAGTTAAGAGGGAGGATAGGGTTTATAAAGTCAGCAAACATATGATATCATATTGAGGCCAGGTCAACTGGAACAAAAAGTTTCAGTTAAGATAAATATATCCCTAGTATTACAGAAACAATAGACTTCTGAGATGCAGGAGTTGCTGAGATGCGGGAATTGCTCTGCTCAACAGGATGTGGTTAATGGGGCCTGGGGTAGCAGCTGGGCAAAGAACAAAACAAGATTGGCTAATGCAAAAGGGAGTCACTTTGGATAGTTCAGTATGTAAAGCCTGAGGCTGTATTCTCTTGGGTACCACGGAAGGAACATCCTTAGAAGATAGCATCACACCATACCTAGTTGTAGAGAGGATGTGGAAAGTGAGAAGGATGCTGCTCAACTCAGAACCACATCATTACTTTACATTCAAATACTAGTCAGAAGAAGTGTGACTGCCCAGCAGATGTGGAATAGCTCTGAACAGTTCTCAAGTCCAACAACACCCCAAGTGGAGTGTTGAGAAAAACCTAAGAAATTGGTGCCACCTGATGGTCACTGCAGATACTAAACTCAAAAGTAAGTCAAATTAGGCTGGAGCAGTCCCATCTGTTGAGGTCAGCTCTGGTTCTAACCTGTCATCCCTATTTTTACTCTTTTCTGAAATTCCTTTACTTCACCATCTATTTATTTATTTATTTAATTTATTTTTAATCTTTATTCAGAAAAAAACCCGATAGCAACACAAAAACACAACTGTGGTCACTTGCAGTATCTATCAGCTCTCAGTTTGGCTCTCCTGTCCAGAAGTGTCTCAGGCAGAAATCCATCTTTCTGGCCCTTTTTAAGAATTTTCCTATCTTCTTTACTTATTTTAAGTTTGTGGTCTTGGAAGCTCAGAAATTTCTTTACATGGTTGATTTCACGGCGCTTCACATTCCCTTTGTCTTCTTCAGGGATGCCATCTTTTTTCTTGGTTTCTCTTTCAGCACAGGATTGAATCTTTATCATTTCTTCTTCTCCTGCTGTTTCATTCTTTGCTTCTATGTCACCTGCCTCATGGCATCTCATAAAGCAGCTATTTGAAGCCAATAAAGCCATTTTTCCATCTTGAAATGCTGGTTCCCACTGTTCTCTTGGCCCAATTGCATCTGAATGCCCAACAACAAGTCCGTCTGAATTTATACCAAGATATTTTCCATAGCCAGATTTCAAAGCAATTCTGGATTCAGACAATTTGACAGCTATGGAGGACTGAGACCTTTGTCATCTTCTTTATGTGGAGCTCCCAATGTAAAAAGACCATTGTCAAGAGCATGAATATAGGTCCCTTTATCCATTTCAATGGCAATGGTTCCCGAAATTTCATCAAAGTTGGATACAGTGCACTAGATTCCAACAATATCAAGTTGGGCTTCTTCATCTTCTTCTCTTTTTCTCTTCTTGTCTTTGTTCTTTTTCTTTTTACTTTGGACCTTCGTGACCTTGAGTAGGAGTTTGGTGGACTTCACATACGAGTATTCCACCATGGCTCCGACCAGACCCACACAGGGCAGCTGCCTCCGACAGGGTAACCCGGAGCAGGGAGTAGGAAGTGGAGATGGATGGAGAGCAGCTCGGACGGCAGGTGGGAACAGCTATTTTTTTTTTTTTAAGGTAGAGTCTCCCTGTGGCCTCAGCTGGAAAAATTCCATCAATTTAAATAAGTCCACATGTTTAAATCACCAACCCAGATTACTATATTCAGCATATTTATCTGCCACAATTGTAGGAGAAAATTTTTACATGACAAACACAGACTAAAATTCTCTACCACAGTTGTAACACTATAGTAGATTCCACTATAGTGGAATCTACTCACCAAAGAGAAATAGTAACACATCTGTGAGGACACAGGAAAGAAGACTGCACTAGAATAGTCTATGAGCAGGTGAGGAATTGGAAAACACAAACATGGAAGCAGTGACAAAATGGCAGGAATCAGTGCACAGCTTTCCATATAAACCAGTGTACAATGCAACCCATTCCCCAAGCAAAGGATACAGACGAGGAATCCTGAAAATAGGAAACATTTGATTGACATTATCCAGCCTATCAAATGTACCTAGTAATCTGCTACAATTCTCATTCTCCTCAGCAGCTTACAGAAGTTTCTTTAAAATAGTTTATATCTGCCAGGCGTGGTGGTGCATGCCTTTAATCCCAAGCACTCAGGAGGCAGAGGCAGGCAGATCTTTGTGAGTTCCAGGCCAGCCTGGTCTACAGAGTGAGTTCCAGAACAGTTGGGGCTACAGGGAGACCCTGTCTCGAAAAGACAAAAAAAAATTTTTTTTATATGATGGGACCCAGAGCATATTAAAAACATAATTGAAGTAATTTCTTACATTCTCTTCGATCACAATGAAACAGTTATAGATATCTGTACCAGGAGGGACAGAAAGAGCAGAAAGTTTATGGTCTGGAAGATAACCCATTGTTGAATGAGTAGGTCATAAAGTGAAGAAAAATGCTTATTCATGCTCATGGCTACTATACAGCTTTATCGATCATAAAATTTATAGAGATATTTTCTTGGGGTTCCTGACTGAAGTGCTTTGCTCTTTATAGGACACGATTAGCAGCTCATCCTTTCATGTCTCGAATTCAGCGTGCATTTATTGTCTGTCTCAGGCACTCCAGAGCATCAATAAAGTTCCTGGTGCCAAAAGCAAAACAGTGCTTCATCTGTACCTCAGTGCAGTGCTGCAATGGAAGAGCTTTTCATCCCACAGGGAGGCAAGTGTGTGCTCCGCAGGAGTGCTGGGGAGCACTCCTGTGCACAGTGCCCTGTGCTCACCCTTCAGTCACTTGCTTAGTTCTGAATCTTTCTTCTTCTGGGTCATGTTACCTTTGCCTTGACAGTGTTTTGGGTGCTTTTACTCTTTTTCAAGGCCAGCCTGGTCTACAGAGTGAATTCCAAGACAGCTGTGACTACAGGGAGACCCTGTCTCGAAAAGACCCAAAAAAAAAAAAATTGTAAAATACTAATATATTCTGCCTATGGGAAGCTCTTTGATGTCTCAACCTGTTTACCTTACTGTAAGGATAGATCATGCGAGGCGACACCTTTACCTGTCACCTTTACATAGTCCACAGAGATGAATGTGGGCAGGTAAATTGTTTCAGTTTCTTTAAATAAAAACATGTAAAAACAACTTCTCCCTAATTAACTTATACAATCCCAAATTGAATGAATTGTATGAAGCTTATACACTTGAATAGTCCTATCATCTTTGTACTATGGCTACAGGGGGCTCCTGTTTCAAAAGCCCAAACATATATACACACACAACCCTTAGGCAAGAACTTCTATATTTGCAGTTTGTGTGTATATGCATGTCTGTGTGTGTGTGTGTGTGTAGAAACACAAACGTACAACACTGCATATATGGAGACAGATGATAAACTGGGATAACGGTTTCTCTTCTTCCAACATGTGGGATTTGGGAAACCAACTTGGGACATTAGGCTTGAGGACCAGCCCGTTGCCTCTGAGCCATTTGGGGGCCCAGAGCTTGTCATCCTTCATTGATTGTCTATGAGTTGGTTCCCTCTACTGTCACGCAGGCTCTGCAAAGATGGGACCTGGACTTCTGTTAAATGTCCATTCTGTAAGGGGGCGGGTTTTCAAATCTCACCCATCATCCTTCTGTCATTTCCTACTCCCTCTCCATGATTCTTGTCTGCTCAGGGCCCTGGAGATTTTCAGCATCATCCTCCATCCTCAGTCTTGGTAATTTGCTTCTGTGAATCACATATGGAGGATGTGGATGTGATGGAAGCTGGAAATGGCAAGTGTGCAACTCCCTGACCAAACAAAAAGGTGTACAGTTCAGCTTCCCATTTGGATGCATTGGACCAAGCAGTTGCTTCCTATTCCAAAGTTCACGGAGCATCCTCAAATGGTGGAGTTAGAAATTACACACTGAAGGTCGAGACAGTATTATGACTACTGCAATTCTACTGTAATGTGCAAATGATAATTGGCTTTTCAACAGCTGTCAGATCACTCAGAATCCTACCTTAAAACATTTACCAATTAAATTAAATTGTGTGTATTGGGTGGGGAGGGGGGAGAGGACGTGTGCTTGTCTGTGCCATGGTATGGTTGTAGAGGTCACAGGACAACTATCTCCTTCCACCAGGTGGATCTGGAGATCAAATTCAGAACGTCAGGCTGCCTGGAACCACTTTCACCCTCTCCGGCAACTCAGGCCTGAAGTTGTTCTTCATTCTCACGCTGGTTGCTGTCTTCTGTCCAGCAGGGTCTTAGGAGGAGGTAAGACGATGAAGAGGGGCCTGGAGAGATGACTCAGCAGTAAAGAGCACATACTGCTTTTCCAGAGGACCAGAGTTCCATTCTCAGCGACCTTATCAGGGGCTCACAATGCACTGCAGCACCTGCTCCTGGGGACTCCCACACCTCTGGCTTCTGTGGGCATGTGCACTCAGGTGCACAGATACACGTGAAATAGAAAAATACATTTCATTTTTTAGAAAAAGAAGCGTTCAAGGTTGTCCCATTTTCTAGGCCAGCCTGGACTACATGAGATTGTTTCTCAAAAGAAGACAAAACTATTCCCAACGATTGGTGTGTGGTGTCAGCATGGATGTATCCTAGTTCTTGATCTCTTAGCCAAAGAATTGAAAATTAGGGCTCCCAAAGATGTGTCAAAGTAGTGAAGCCATAGAACAGAGAGAGGGAGACACTGTCAAGCCCGACAGCAGACGCCACAAGAGGGGCACTCAAGTGTCCACTGCTGTTTGGGCCCTCTTTTCATGGTGTTCAAGAGGTTGAAGAGGTGCCCATGGAAGTGAGAGGTGTGGGAGTCTCCAGGAAAGAGTGCTCCAGGTGGTCATGAGCCCCCCCATAAGGTAGGTGGGAACTGAACTCCAGACCTCTGGAAGAGCGGCAATTGCTGTTTAGTGCTGAGCCATCTCTCCAGGCCCCGCCTCATCTTCTTACCTCCACCTTCCAAGTTCTGGGATTGAGGACAGGTTCATTCTCTCCCCCTTTGTGTGATACTGGGGATGGGAATCAATGCTGTCAATTCAAGGCACAGCATCTACCAAATTAGTTACATAAACAACACCTTCTTCTTGCCTCCAAGATGAGGGGGGAGGAAGGAGAGAGGGAGGGAGGGAGAGAGGGAGAGAGAGAGGCTTTATGATCTGAAGGCTCCATGAGCTGGGGTGATTTCCCTCCTGGTTATGTTAATTCCCTGTGCTGCAACAGGATGACTTTTAAAAGTTGGACTAAGGATATTCTGCAGTATGCAAAGCCCATGAGCTCATGCATGTCAGCGCTGAACTTCAGAATGGGTTCATTCACGACAGCACAGAATTCAGGAATTTTTTTTTTTTTTTTTTTTTTTTTGGTTTTGGTCTTTTTTGAGACAGGTTCTCCCTGTAGCTCTGGCTGTCCTGGAACTCACTCTGTAGACCAGGCTGGCCTTGAACTCACAGAGATCCGCCTGCCTCTGCCTCCCAAGTGCTAGGATTGGAATTCAGGAATTTTTGAACTGGCAGCTCAGCCTGACAGGACAGGAGTGAATAAAGTCAGCTCCCCTAACAACCTGTCTCTTCCTCTTTTCCACAGAAAAGCCATCCTGGGTCAGTCTCCATTTGATTTAATATACACCGCTTTTCCTAATTAGCGAATGTCCTCCTTGCTTTTACCAGGATTTACGTATGCTCTTAATGGCTGAGTGCCCCCCACACCAGATAAGTGGTTCAAATACACCTTCAGCTCTTGATGCTGCCTCTCCCCAACTCCTCTGTGTGAAGCACTTTCTTGGTACTTTGCACAGGCTTTTCTGAGTCACATGTTCTCTCCCTATAAAAATACACTTGAAAAGAGATTTGGGTAGAAGAGAGATTTTTGCCCAAGAGGAACTTTACTGCATAAGATTTTCCCTTAAAATAAACTTACATGAGAACCCATTCAGAACTTCTATGATGTGCATCTAAAGGGTTTTATGATAAGTGGAGGCTGGGGGCTCGAGTCTCCAGGGAACTTGGCCCCAGAAAGTTTATGAACCCTCCTCACAGCGCCTCAGGGAAATCTGGGGTGGAAAGCAGGGCTTCGGCATCTGAGAGTGGAATGTGTTAGTCTGTATGAGAAATTTCCCCCATAGGTTCAAGTCCTTAACACGTGGTCCTTTGATGGCAGTGCTGTCTGGGGACGTCATAAAATCTTCCTGCCTTGGTAGAACTGGGTCAATGGAAGCAGGCTTTTTTTTTTTTAAGCATTTTTTAAATTTTATTTATTTTTTTATGTGTATGAATGTACTGTCCGCATGTCGGTTTGTGCACCCATGTCGTGCAATGCTGCAGAGGTCAGAAGAGGGTCTCAGATTCCCCTGGAACTGGAGTCCTCCTGGAATTGGAGTTACAGATGGTTCTCAGCCACCATGTGGGTGCTGGGGATCAAACCCGGTTTCTCTGCAAGAGCAGTCGGTGCTCTTAACCGCTTAGGCCATCTCTCCAGCCCTGGAACCAGGCTTTGAGAGCGTATAGGTTTGCATGATTCAAGTTTACCCCTCTCCTTGGTAGAACTGGGTCAATGGAAGCAGGCTTTGAGAGCATATAGGTTCCTGATTCAAGTTTACCCCTCTCCTTGCTGTTCCTTTCCTTTTCTATTTTTAATTTTATTTTATGTGTATGAGTGTATTACCTGAAGTGTACTGTGTCATGCAATGCCCACAGAATTCAGAAGAGTGTCATATCTTGTACAACTGGAAGTACAAATGGTTGTGAGCTGCCGTGTGGGTGCTGTGAACTAAACCCTTGTCTTCTGCAAGAGCAGACATTGCTCTTAACCATCTCTCCAGCCCCACCCCACTTGCTATTTCTAGTTGAAGACGTGAGCTCTCAGATTTCTGTTCCTCATCTCATTCCTAGCACATGCTACTGTGCCAACCAGCATGAGTAAGTCAGTCCTCTTGCACCATAAGCAAATTAAATTCTTTCTTCCTTAAATTCCGTTTGTCATGGTATTATATCACACCTGCAGAAAAGTTACTAGTAGGGGAAGTGTGTCTAAATTGCTTCTATCAGGTATTTCATCATAGGGAAAAAAAAGTCTAATAGTACATTTTCTCTCTCTAATTTGTGTGTGCTGGGACTGAAATCAAAAAGCTCTAGGCATGTACTTTTTCATTGTGGTACACTCTCTCACAGAGTCACTATTGTAATAAATTGCAAATGTTCCTTATGCTTATGTGCAGCCCTCTTGGTGCTATATGTAATTCTACAATACATAAAACACATTCAGGAATGTTGCAGGCACTCTCAAGTGTTAAAAGCATCAGAGCCCTCTCTCCAGTAAACTGACATTAAACTATGAAGCTCAAGTTATGACAACGAGAAATTCATCGAGCTAAGAAATTCTGAGAAGAGTATCAGGTCCACATTATATTACTGTTGAGTACATTAACAATTATATTTAACAATTAATCCATCTTATATATCGTGACATTTGGTTAGTTTCATGGTGCATAAACAATCTGGGTGTCCTGTAAGCATGGGTCATGGTTTTTTGTGGTTACATGCTCATGCATGCATTTGCAGGGCTGAGAGGATCAGTGTCCAGGTCTACTGCTTTCTTTTTCTCTCAGGGACTCACCATTTCTCCTTTGGGCTGAAAGGCCAGTGGGTTCTGCTGGTCCTCCTGCCTCTGGCTTCTGCTAGCACTGGGTTTTAGGCGCATATCCATCCTTTAGAAATGCAGTGAAAGGATGTGAACACAAATCTTTGAGCTGACACTGCCCAGACTTAAAAAAAAAAGTTTTTGTTTTTTATGTATGAATGTACAGCTTGGAGCCTTTTTTCAAAAAAAGTTATTTTTATTTTACATGTATGAGTGTACAGCTTGCACATATGTAAATGTATCAGTGTGGGGCAATGCTCATGGAGGTCAAATTCCACTTAACTGTAGTTATGGATTATAGTTTCTTTTCAATTTGTGTGACAAAACTCTAACCAACACCAACTTTGGGAAGAAAGGGTTTATTTCAGTTACTTCTCACTTGGGGAGCCCAAGGTGTGAACTCAGGGCAGGAAACTGTAGGCAGGAGCTGAAGCACAGCCATGGAGGAACAATGCTTACTGGCTTGTCCCCTGGCCCAAGCTCAGCCTTCTTTCTTTTCTTTAATTTTATTTATTTATTTTTTATGTGTATGAATGTACTGCCCGTGTCGTGCAATGCCATGGAGGTCAGAAGAGGGTGTTGGATTCCCCTGGAACTGGAGTTCTCCTGGAATTGGAGTTACATACGGTTCTCAGACGCCATGTGGTTGCTGGGGATCGAACCCACATCCTCTGCAAGAGCAGTCGGTGCTCTTAACTGCTATCAGCGTTCTTTCTTATACAATACAGTGCAACCTGCATTGTAGTCCCACTGCCTACAGTGGGCTGGGCCTGCCCACAATACTCAAAACAAACAAACAAACAAACAAACACAAGATACTAAATACTCCACAGATGGCCACAGGCCAGTCCAATAGTGTTAATTCCCCAATTAAAGCTCCCTCAATCCAGGTGTGTCAACTTGACATTAAAGCTATCCAGTACAGCTGGCATTTGGGAGGAGCCGGTACTCTTAATTGCTGAGCAGTCTCTAAAGCCCCAGCCTGTCTATTTTAGTGCTTTACTACAAAGGTTCACACATCAATGAAATTTGTTCTTGGTGTGCTCACACATGCCTTGCATCCAGCCCAAGGGGGAACAACAATATAGAAAATTTGTGAATACAGGAACAGCCTGAGTCTTGACAAGAGTTGAAAAATCATATGAATTACACAGGGAGTCCTTGCCATAAAAATATATGAAAATCACTAAACATGAAAGGGTTCACAGAAACATCCTTGTCTAATAAAACATCCTAAATCTGCTGCAGGGGCTCCATTTTATTTACAACCGATGTCCCATGAACCACCTCATGGTAATTCCTAATTCCTGAACTTCAAAAGGATTTTTGGGCCAACAGGAGAGCTAAGAGGACAAAATCTGCTGACACAAAGACCAAGGAAACGAGCTTGAGCACAAGGACCTACAAAGGTAGGAGAGAACCAACTCTAACCTTTTAAATTCTGCTCTGCACACATGCACAGAGGTATCTGAAACAGAGACGTGACATAAGATAAATTGCAATATTCAAGAGTTTTGAGGGGAGGTCCAGGCTGCCATACATAGAGGTGGGCAGTCTCTGCCAGACCAGCTCAGGTGCAGGGAACTGGGCTGCCACATCAGGCAGGTGGATTGTGGGAGATTGGAAGATTCGGCCTGTTGTGCATAGAGGTGGGCTAAGCAGGCAACTGCTTCCCCCCTCCCAACTGGAATTCCAGAGGGAGTGTCCAGTAAGCCCTACAACCAACCTAGTGGAACTGGCTGGAAGCAGAGGGAGTGCAGGGCTTAGAGGGTGTCATATGCGTAGTTACCTTCCCAGTTCTTGCAGAATAGAAAGGGAAGAGTGAACTAAACCTCCCAATATATAACCAAAATTGAAAGCCTGATATCTAGACAAGTCAACACTCCATAAACAAGGAGAATACAACAAAAGCATCTGAAGGAATCAAGGAAAGCAATCTTTCAACACAGAGAAGAGGCATTTCAGATTCACATCAGAATACAGGCAAAAGGAAACCCACATGCCAAGAGCACAACAAAAGAACAACACGGGGAAAGTGCAGGATAATACCACTCTAAACTCTACCAAGCCTGTGGAGGATTCCCACAATGGGACCTCTCTGGAGGTAGCTCAGAATACAGATCGTAAAACAGTCAGAGATACAGTGAAAAAAAACATAGAATGAAGGGGATAGAATGAAAAACTCAGAAAAGACCTAGAGGGAAAGAACGACAAACTTCGAAAAGAACTAAAAGGAGAAAATGGCAAACTCCGGAAAGAGCTAGAGGGAGAAAATGACAAACTCAGGAAGGAAGTGGAAACACTGAAAAGATCCCATACTGAAATGAAAAAGGAAGCCAACCAGCGAAACAAGGAGCTACAAGAAGAGATTGAGAAGCTCCAAAAGGAAGTGGAAATACCAAAGAAAACACAGGATGAAAAAGAAATTGAACACTCATCCAATCAAGAGGAAAGATTTGGAAAAAGCCTCAGAAGCAGAATGGAGGAAGCAGAAAAAAGAATGTCAGTCCTGGAAGATAACACAGAACAACTAAAAAACTCAAAAAAAAAAAGAATAGGAAAAATTAAAAATTACACAAAACTGGAACAACCAGGAACTGTGGGACACTATGAAAAGATCAAACCTCCACATCATAGGGATAAAGGAAGGAGAAGAGTCCCAAGAGAATGGTATTGATCAGATCTTCAACAGAATAATAGATGAAAATTTCCCCAAACTAAAAAAAGACAAAGGCATACAAATACAAGAAGCACATAGAACACAAAACAGACAAGACCAGAAAAGAAACTCTGCACAGCATATCATAGTTAAAACACTAGATGCCCAAACAAAGTCAAAATTCTGAAAGCCACAAGAGAAAAACAAGTTACAAATAAGGGGAAACCTATCAGAATTACAGCTGACTTCTCATTGCAAACTATGAAAGCAACAAAAACATGGACCAAAGCATTCCCAGTGCTAACCAACTACAAATGCCAACCCAGGTTGCTATACCCAGCAATGCTGATTATAGTTGAAGGAAAGGAAAAAAAAAAAACTTCCATTACATAAACAAGATGAAAGAATACATGTCCGGAAAACCAACCCTTCAGAGAATACTTGAAGCAATTCAAAGGACAGGGGAGAGGAGCAACTATCCCCAGCCACCTTGGAAGAGAAAATAATAAAAGCATAACTGCAGAAGGAGAAACCTAGACCAAAAATGCAAATGGATAATAAGGTGAAAGGAAGCAACACACATCTCTCAATTATAAACTTAAATATTAATGGATGAAACTCCCCAATTAAAAGGAATAGATTGGGAGATTGGATTAGGAAACACAACCCATCTATATGCTGTCTACAAGAAACCCATCTCACTCTCAAGGATAGGCACCAACTGAAAGTGAAAGGATGGAAAAAATATTTCAAGCAACTGGTACCAAAAAGAAAGCAGGAGTTGCTATTTTAATATAAAAATAGAATTCAAAGTAGAAGCAATCAGAAGAGACAAAGAGGGCCGTAACATCCTTATCAAAGGAAAAATTAACCATGAAGACTTCACAATCATGACTATATATGCACCAAACTCCGGTGCACTGGCCTTCATAAACATGACTTTACAGGACCTTAAGGCACAGATTAACCCCAGCACACTCATAGCATGGGACTATGTACTAGTTCAATGCCCCACTGAGCCCCTTGGACAGATCAATTGAACAAAGAATAAACATAGAGACATCTGAACTGAACAATATGGTACAGCAAATAAACCTCACAGACATCTACCGAATATTCCACTGAAGCACCACAGAATACACTTTCTACTCAGCACCCCACAGAACATTCTCTAAAACTGACTACATACTGGGACACAGAAAAAAGTCTCAACAAATGCAAAAAAACTGAAATAATTTCATGCATTCTATCAGACAATAAAGCTCAATATCAACTCCAACCACAGGAAGACATGGAGACTAAACAACACACACCTGAATAATGAATGGGTCAAAGAAAAAAATAAAGGAATAAAAGCATTCCTGAACCTAAACAACAATGACAGTACAATACAACAAAACCTAAGAGACACCTGAAAAAGCAGTCCTAAGAAGAAAGTTTATAGTCCTGGGTGCCTGCATTAAAAAAAGAAAGAGCACAAATAAATGAGCTAGCACTGCAACTAAAAACATTTGAAAGACAACAACAAATGAACTCAAAACGCAACAGACAGGAAGAAATAACAAAAATCAAGCAGAAATCAATGAAATAGAAACAAAGAAAACAATTAAAAAAAAAATCAATGAATCCAAAAGTTGGTTCTCTGAAAGCATAAAGATAGACAGACCTCTAGCCCAGTTAACCAAAAGGAAGAGCAACTCCAAATCAATAGAATTCATGATGAAAGGGGGAACTAACATCACAACAGACAACAAAAAGATCCAGGCAATCATACAGAAATACTTCAAAAACCTATACTCTACTAATCCTGGGTCACCAAAGCTAAACCAAGAAGAGATTGACAGCTTAAACAGACCCATAATATATGATGAAACTGAAAATGAAACGAGACCTCCCAACTAAAAAAAGCCCAGGCCCAGATGGTTTCACAGCAGAATTCTAGAAAACATTTCAAAAAGACTTACAACCATTATTACTCAAACTGTTCAGAAGGAAATCTCCCAAATTCCTTCTATGAAGCCACATCACCCTAATACCAAAACCAGGCAAAGATACAAACAAAAAAGAGAACTAAACACCCATCACATTAATGAACTGAGATGCAAAAACTCTCAACAAAATACTTGCAAACTGCATACAGAAACATAAAAAAGATCATCCATCATGACCAAGTTGGATTCATACCAGAGATGCAGGGATGGTTCAATATATCAAAATCAGTAAATATCATAAAACACATAAATGGACAGAAAGACAAAAACCACACAATCATCTCAATTGATGCAGAAAAAGCCTTCGACAAAATCCAACACCCCTTCATGCTTAAAGTCCTAGAGGGAATTGGACTGGAGGGATCATTCCTCAACATAATCAAAGCCATATACGAGAAACCCACAGCCAACATCATCCTAATTGGAGAAAAATTAGAAGGATTCCCCTTAAAGATAGGAACTTGGCAAGGCTGCCCCCTGTCAACACTCCTCTTGAATACAGTACTTGAAACACTGGCCAGGGCAATAAGGCAAGAAAAGGAAATTAGAGTACAAATTGGAAAAGAGGAGGTCAACCTATCCCTCTTGCAGACAATGTGATAGTTTACCTAAGGGATGCTAAAAACTCCACCAGAAAGCTCCTAAAAACGATTAAGTTTTTTCTTTTTTTCTTTTTTTTTTTTTTTTTGGTCTTTTGTGAGGAAATATCTTAAAACATCTTAAAAAGTGTTCAACATCTCTAAGAATTAAGGAAATGCAAATCAAAACCACTCATCTCACTCTGATAAAGCTGGCTAGGATCAAGAAAAGAAATGATACCAAATGCTGGAGAGGTTGTGGGGAAAGGGAATGCTGGTGGAAATGCAAACTCATACAACCATTATGGAAAGCAGTGTGAAGAAACCTTAAAAGACTCAAAATGAGCTTACCACCTGACCCAGCCATACCATTTCTGGGTATATACCCACAAGACTCATCCTACCGCACAGATACATGTACAGCCATGTTTAGTGCAGCTCTCTTCACAATAGCGAAGAGCTGGAACCAATGCAAGTGTCCCTAAACCGACAAGTGGATAGAGAAAATGTGGTACATCTACACAATGGAGTTCTATGCAGCAGTAAAGAAAGATATCATCAAATTTGCAGGTAAATGGACAGAACTAGAAGATATTATGTTAAGTAACACAGTCCCAGAAGAACAAAAGACGAATGGTATCCCTCATCTGTGGATGCTAGTACCAAGTACCTAGTTGTAAGGCAAACTGAGCAACATTAATATTATATTCCTCATGATCTGAAAACAACTGTGCTCTTATATTGTGAATCCCTAGACAGGTTCTAGAACTGACCTACCATTTATTTTCAGACTATGGATTTTCGGTACATGATGATGAGCATGTATACATATTTTAGAGTAATATAAAGTTAAAATGGAAAAAAGCGAATCAAGAAATATGATATAGAAATAACAGTTTGTTTTCAGAAGATACAATTTTAGTATAGGTGCGATGTATCAAGCTGGTATAACTTAGCCTTTCTGGGTGTTTAATGACCATACTTAATGCCCATACCAATTTGGCCAAGGGACCTAAGGGTTAACTTTGTTCCTTGCCAAGGGAGGTCAACTAAGTCTCAGGGGATTGTGCATGGGGGCATCTCTTGAAATGTCCTGCAAATGTGAATCACCAGTCTTCCTGTATAGGGAGGTCTTAGAGAACCACTAGTGGGACTTCAGCCAGTGTCCAGTCTATAAAGAGGAAAGTCTGCTCATACTTCAAAAAGGGAAGCCTGGTCTAGCAAGACCTGATTTTGTCCTTGAGTGGATGAAACTGGTAAATGAAAAGCTGAAAGGGGCCAGGGGCTGCAAACACCCCCCCCCCAAAAAAAAAACCATGAATGACCCCTGAGGATCAGATCCTCAACTAACCTTGAGAAAACAAACCTTGGCTAATCTGAGCTGTCTGGCTTTAAGCATCTAAAAGGAAAATATCAGTAAGGTCTACGAAATTGTACTTCAGATATAAAACTTGAGAGCTTAGTAAACAGACAAAAAGAAAAAAACTAAAAAAGAAAGAGCACTGTTGTTGTACCTATCTTCAATTTTTACTGGCAAGTACATCTACTCTGTGGCTGTCAGTGCTTTTGCCATTCTTTGAAGACATGAGACACAGCTTTTTAAACCTCCAATATGGACTGAAGACTCATGTCTCTCCAAGAATGCTCCAAACATTCAATGCCAGATGGGGACTACTGAGATATCCAGCTTGTGGACTGAGTAGCTACTGGCCTCTTCAGAGGGTAACTGCCACTGTTGGACTACCCAGGCTGTGTCATGGAGGCCAGTGCAGGGGGATCCAGACAGGACACATGCTTGCTGGACCTCATTTGGGTGACCATGGGGGAGAGGGACCCCCATGTGGAGCCCAGGGGCAGGATTGATGGTTGTTTGGGTTTGCCAAGGAGGAACATTCAAGCACTTCCTTGGGGAAAACATGACATCTTTTAGTAAAAATTAAAAATTTTTTTTAAAAAGTTTTGAAAAAAACCAAAAAACGGGGGCAGGAGGAAGATGGGGGAACAAGGCTGGAGATGTATCTCAGAGGTAAGAATAGATTCCTGCCAAGCGTGGATGTGCACGTTTTTAATCCCAGCACTCAGAAGGCAGAGTCAGGTGTATCTTATAAGTTCCAGGTCAACCTGATCTTCATACTGAGATCCAGACCAGCTGGAACCAGAGGGAGAACCTGTTTCAACAGGACAAAAGAGACACAAGGAAGGAAAGAAAACATGTTTCCCTTCAGGAAGAGCTGAGTTCACTTCCCAGCACACTCATGCCAGGCAAAAATCATCTAAATCTGTAATGCCAGGGAACCAGAGGCCTCTACTCATCTCTGTGGACATGTGGTGCATTTATATCCAGGGAGGGAATCCATGCAAAACAGAGAAAGAATAAAATGTTTCAAACAGTGAGTTTCTTAAGTTATTTGATAACTGGTAAAATGGGACTTTTTAAATGCCTTTTCTATAATCTTTAGATTTTATAGTAAACTCAGGTGAAATTTCTGGCACGAGACCACATCAAGAATTGTTTGTTTCTTATTTTTTATACAAAAATTTGATGTATTACTCATGCCATCCCCCACCTTCCAAGTTGAACTAACCTCTACCATGAAGACTCAGTTGTTCAGGGATTGAAAGCATGTAATAACATGCCTCAGTAAATGATTTATTATCACAGTGAGGCACTCCTTGAGGTTTGCAATGTAGAGGCCAGTGCTTCTGAACTTGAAATTAACCAAAGTCACCTGGGAAAGTGGAATCTAAATTGAGGAATTCTCTATAAAGGACAGGCCTGTTGCAGGGTCTCTGAGGCATTTTTCTTAATTGGAAATTAATGTTGGAGGGTGCAGTCCACTGTGGACGTTAGTATCCCTCCCACATGTGCCCGGGTGGAAGAAAGGTGCTTGAAGGAGTCATGGAAATCAAGCCACTCAGCAGGCATTACTCATGATTTCTTCTTAAATTTTGTGCTTGAATTCCTCCTACATTTATCCTCAATGACTACTGTAAGATGTAAAGCCTTCCTTCCCCATGCTGATTTAATCCATGTTATATTACAACAACAGAAATCAATCTAGGATAAGGCCAAACTCCTGCTTGAAATGGGCAATTTAAAATATTTTCAAAGCTTCTTTGATCTGGATAACTTTTCTAAAATGCAGTGATGATACTGTTGGGAAAATTTCCTGTATTCTTTACATTTACAGAGCTGATACCTACATTCATGCTTCATACAATGAAGCTTTTCTACAGCTCTTAATTCCATACTTTTTTCTTTTTAAAAAATTTTTTTTTAATTTTATTCATTTTTTTTTATGTGTATGAATGTACTGTCTGCATGTAGGTTTGTGCACCTGTGTCGTGTAATGCCGCAGAGGTCAGAAGAGGGTGTCGGATTCCCCTGTGCCACACTGTCCCCAGTGGAGTCTGCGTGACTCACTCACCAGATGGAGGCGCAGGCTTCAAGAAGTTGCCTCCTGGGGTGGAGTGCGCTCCTAGCCCTTTTTAGGTCCTGGTTGTACTTTGCTGATTATTGTGCTCTGGTATCATGGTCCTGGGACATGGTCTCTCTAAGTCCTTTGCAGTTCCAGGAAATCCGAGTCGTAAATTGGACATGGATGAGTTTTCAGGGAAGGTGCTTCCCACAAATTTTCCGCCTGTCCTCCAAGCTTTGATTAAAGTACCAGAATAATCCTACAAAAATATAAACCCATGGGACCAACTGCAACAGCAGCAAAAGTTTTAACTAATAAAACAGTCCCCGGGAAAATCCAGCCCATAATTTTGACTAAGAATGGTCCAGCTTTCATTATAGGAAATAGACTTTAGATGCCCCTTAAATTACAGGGAACTAACTGAAATTGACACCATCTATTTCCAGGCAGACTTTAGAATACTAGTTAGGATGGTATTATGAGGACCACGATATATGGCAAAAAGGATATAGTTAACCATCCAGGAGCAACTCTCTAGTTAAAGCAGGTCTGGTTCCCATGACTACCTTAAGCACAAGAATACAGTCTAACCCTGAATCATTAGCTCCCAGAGCTACCTGAGGTCAGAGTGAACTTTCCTAGCCCTGCAGGAATGCTTCTCACCCCCTAAGAGCCCTTTTTTTTTTTTTTTTTTTTTTTTTCTGTATGTGTATGAATGTACTGTCTGCATGCAGGTTTGTACACCCGTGTCGTGCAATGCCACAGAGGTCAGAATAGGGTGTCAGATTCCCCTGGAACTGGAGTTCTCCTGGAACTGGAGTTTCAGATGGTTCTCAGCCACCATGTGGGTGCTGGGGATCGAACCGGGGTCCTCTGTAAGAGCGGTCGGCACTCTTAACCACTAGGCCATCTCTCCAGCCCCAAGAGCCCATTATTCTTTAAGGGACTCCACACTATTAAACATAATCATTGATTCATACAAAGAAAAAAAATTTTAAAACCAGGTTAAAAAAAAAACCTAATCGAAAGAAAAAAATTCTTATAAGTTAAAAAGAAACCATACTCATATCTAAAGATTATCACAAGACAAAAAGCTAGCCAAAAAAGTATGTTACAAAACTTGGTAACTGCAGTCTCGCATCAGGGGCACAAAAGCATCAGGGGCACAAAAGCAACATAAATCTTTGATTTCCTATAAATAGTTCTATAGCTTTCAAAATGATTGATCTCAAAAGTTCTGTATAATCTTGCTAATTGTATGAATAAACAACGTGATCCTCTTGCCAACTTTTCTGTATAAAACTAATGATTATAAAACAGTAAAACGCACTCAGACTCAAGCCTTTTGGTGTCTGTGTGTGATTTCTTGCCAAATCCCTGCCCACCTACTCTTCTCCCTGTTCCCTTGGGACTGATTGCTCCTGGCTCCGCTGGTCCATTGCACCCCTGGGACTGGAGTTCTCCTGGAATTGGAGTTACAATGATTCTCAGCCACCATGTGGGTGCTGGGGATCAAACCCAGGTCCTCTGCAAGAGCAGTCAGTGCTCTTAACCACTAGGCATCTCTCCAGCCCCCAATTCCATACTTTTCCATTTTCACATGGATGTATTCTCTATGTACAGAAAGTGTTTTGCCACAATGATGTTCAGCAATCTTGAACCCAGATGGTTCATACCATGGCACAAAGTTCTCTCATATTCTCTACATTTCTGAGTCTCATCTGCAAACATTGATAAAAACCTAGGAAAGAATAGCTATAGTAAGTTTCATATAGTCTTACATGATTCTTCCACAAGAACTATGGTGTTCAGGGGAATTTCTAAGGATTAAAGATTTCATGTAACAGATAACTTCACAGGGAACCTACCAATTTTCACCCATGACCAGTGGGGTGCAATTTCCACAAGATAGCTTTCTTTAATTCTATACGATGAGAGGACTTCTTACTGTATGTGTTCTCTGATGTTCAAGAAGGTGTGAATTGAGAGAATAGCTCTCCTGCTTTCACTATATTCAATGGATTTTCAGCTAGAGTTCTAAGACTCTGTGTGAGATGGAACTTGTGGTAGGATTTTGTACCTTATTTATGTTTATAAGACTTCACACTTATATGACATGCTTTGTGCACAAGGAGTAAAGTCATCTTAGAAAACTTCTAGTTTATGTTACAGGGCTCTTGCTTGTATGAATTCTTTTATTCAGCCTGAGAGTAGATATTTGAATAGTTTTTCCATACTGTTTACATTCATAGGGCATTTGCCCTGTATGAGTTTTTTGATGGACCATGAGGTGAGATTTGTTGGAGGTGGCTTTTTCAAGTGTAGACATTCATAAGACTTCTCTCCTGTATGAGTTCTTTGATGGACAGTTAGTTGGGACCTGCTGCAGAAGGCTTTTCTACACTATTCACATATATATGGCTTCTTCACTGATATTTCTGATGTACCCTGAGCATACACATTTGGAAGAAGGTTAATCCACACTGCTAACTTACATATAGTTTCTCAACTGTAAAAGTTCTTTGCTACTTATCCTTCTTGGAGAAGGATTTTCCATGCTTGATATTTATTTGGCTTCTCCCCTGTATGAATTCTTTCATGCCAAGTGAGCAGACACTTCTCGTAGAATGCTTTTCCACACAGTTTACATTCATAGGGCTTCTGTCCTATATGAGTTCTTTGATGCACCCTGAGATTATATAATATGGAGAGGCTTTTCCACTATTTACATTCATAGGGCTTCTCTCCTGTAGGTATTCCTTGATACATCCTGAGACTACACATTATGCAGTAGGCTTTTCCACACTGTTTACATTAATAGGGCTTCTCTCCTGTATGAGTTCTTTGATGCAGAGTGAGTGTATTTTTCCAGGAGAAGGCTTTTCCACACTGTTTACATTCATAGGGCTTCTCTCCTGTATGAGTTCTTTGATGTACAGTGAACTGAAACTTCTGGGAGAAGGCTTTTCCACACTGTTTACATTCATAGGGCTTCTCTCCTGTATGAGAACTTTGATGGATGGTGAGATTAGCCTTGGAGAAGAAGGCTTTTCTGCAGTGTTTACATTCATAGGGCTTCTCTCCTGTATGAGTTCTTTGATGCACAGTGAGCTGAGAATTCTGGCAGAAGGCTTTTCCACACAGTTTACATTCATAGGGCTTCTCTCCTGTGTGAGTTCTTTGATGCAGAGTGAGATGAGACTTCTGGGAAAAGGCTTTTCCACACTGTTTACATTCATAGGGCTTCTCTCCTGTATGAGCTCTTTGATGGATAGTGAGCGGAGACTTCCGGGAGAAGGCTTTTCCACACTGTTTACATTCATAGGGCTTCTCTCCTGTATGATATTTTTGATGCCTTTTGAGAATACGTAATATGGCAAAGGATTTTCCACACTGTTTACATTCATAGGGCTTTGCTCCTAAATGAGCTGGTTGATGCACAGTGAGCTGAGACTTCCTGGAAAAGTCTCTTCTTTGTGTACATTGTGTACATTCATAGTGCTTCTCCTCTTTGTGAGTTTTGTCATGTAAACTGAGAACAGACATGTGGTTGAATGCTTCTCCACAGTGCTTATACTCATAGGGCTTCTCACCTTTATGAGTAAACTGATGTTGCATGAATTCTGAGTTGAAGTAGAAAACATTTCCACATTCTGTACATTTATAGGACTTCCCACCTGTATGACAGAAACTTAGTTGTAACTTGAAGAACATATTCTTGCATTCTTTGTACTCAATGGGCATCTCCATTAGAGGACACCTTTGACACTGAGTGAAATGTGATTTATAATTGACATATTTCTTACTTGGGTAAGATATATGCTTCCTGCTTTGGTAGGACTGCTCATATAATGGCTTCACACATCCTCTCCTTTCATAGAAGATTCTCTGTTGAACTTTTAGCTCTTCCTAGAGATAGAATTGGATATATTTAGACTTATGCAGCTTTTCCTGACAGTTGCTCTCCACTACTGCATATGGGTGACATCCTGATTCACTCTCTAAATCTCAGTGACCTCCAAACATGAAAATTTGGATATACTGTCCCAGCAGATTTCCTCTCTCTCTTCATTTTCATTAATTTTGTTCCATCTGCATGCTAAATGGTTACAATTATACAGGTGTGCTTGTTATATAAACTGACGTCACCATGCCAGCATGCCAAGCATTTTGCTGACTAACCTATCTCCTCAGCCCATGTGAAATACTAGAGGAAACATTCCAGAAGGGTTTCTAACCTGTTTACAGATTTTAAATGTTAAGAGCCCACATTACATATTTCACTCACCTTAACAACGTCTTCAGTGCATGTCTTTCTGTTCATGCTTCCGTCTTCCCACAAATGTCTTTTGTCATTTTTATAGATAATCTCCATCTTGGCAGTAACTTTATAAAGATCAAAAGTGAAATTATAAATGTCATTTTCCACTAATCATCCTTACATCTTTTTATGCATACAGAAGTAAAATGTGCATACTAAACCTCAAGGAAGCTGTAAAATAATGTTGACTTACTCTTTTCTGTTTGTTTCCTACAAGTTCTTAATGTATATCCATGGCTGGCAGGGATCTTGCTAGGTATATCAGGCTGGCCTTGAACTTACAGAACTTCACCTGACTCTGCCTCTAGAATTCTGGGATTAAAGTTATATATGAGCATACTCTGCCTATTCTTCACTTATGGTAACAATATACATACTTCCTTATGACTAAATATAACAAATTATACCTATGTCTATTATCAGTGCTGTCATGTCCATTTCTTCACTCTTATTGAAACATATGGAGTTAAATGATTCCATTTGTTTGTTTCTACATGGTAATTTTCAGCTGGTATTTCCCCCTTGATTATCTATTGTAACAACTATAAATTACCACTCTACATCATAACACCATCATGTGTGAGATATGAAATTTTCTTCAGTTTTCTTCAGTATTTAATGTGGTGGGATCATAGATATCCTCTCCTCTAAGATGGACAGGGAAAGAATTAACATAAATGTGTTGCAATCCATAAAATAAAAGTAATTTTAAAAAAGGACAGAGCCAGTGAGACAGCACAGGAAGTAAAGTCTCAAACTTTATATCCTAAATATAATTCTGAGAACAGATCAAAAGTTGACGAAGTGAACCAAATTCATAAAGTTAGTCTCTGAATTACACACATCTGCCATGGTAAGACAACTCCAAATATCTCTCTGGAGCTCTCTCTCTGTCTCAGAGAGAGAGAGAGAGAGACAGAGACAGACAGACATGATGAAAGGATTGTCTGGAAGCAAGCAATTTGTTAACTTAGACTGAGTATTCAACTCCTCTACATTGATCCAGACTCAGTAATACTCCCTGTCACAGAAGATGCAACAACCAAGCACTCCATACTACAAGATCGTTGCCTCTTAATTTCCTAGGGAAACTCAAACTTGACCCTGATAGTTTTCAGGACTCCCTTGTGGATATCTCCTGCAGAGAAATCCTGTCAGTGTCCAGAGCCCCCTGAATTTTTACTTTCTCCTGCTTCCTACGGAGGGTGTGGATATGACATGGCATGATGTGTGGATAAAATTAAACACCTTTTTCTTCCAAGCAAGAGTAGCAGCAACAAAAATAAGAAAAAAAGAAAAAGAAAATCTCATTACACAACTGAAGCATGCAAAGATCCAGAGGTTAGGTTTGAGATGTAAATAGGGACTGCTGAGCATGGACAAAGCTCTTGGTTTGATCCTTATCATTGGAGAAACCTAGGTGAGAGGGTGCATGCCAACACCCCTCCCACCCAAATTTGGGAGTTACAACCAGAAGGATAAGATGTTCAAGGTTATGCTGAACTACTTAGTGCTTAGTTTGAGGCAAGCCTGGATGACACAAGACACTGCACGTTTCAACTTCGAGAAACAAACATAGGATTTTGGGTTGTCCTGAATGTCAGTTCACTGTCATCTGGGAATGTTCAATTCTAGACGATCAGAGCAATATGTTGGCTTTTTGCAATATGTGGTTTTGCTTGTACCTCGGTCATGAGGGTTGCAGTGTGGACTCTTCCCTACTTTTCTCTGCATTATCTTTTGAATTTTCTCCTCTTAAGCTGTCTTGATATCTCTTTCTTAAACTCCAGAAATCTTCCCTGACTCTTTATTAACTCCTTCATTTTTCCCATTCACATAACAAAATGGAGAAAACTTGTACTTGCTCTCTCACACTGGAAATCATGACACTCTACTCATTTCTTACAAATTCCATAGGTGGTAAGAACTATATTAAATAACCTTCAAGACACAATAACAACTATACTAAATAATCTTGAGGCTACAGATGCCCAAATCTACATTGATATTTTAATCACAGTCAGTATCAATATTCACTTATATCCCCCCAAGTACTATACACCAAATTTGTAAATATCATCCCAAATCAATGTACATGAATACTTCCTTTGTAATGAAATAACTTGAACTCTTCCTAAAATACAACTGTATATATTTTCTTCATCCCCTCCTGGCAAACATTCCCCTGACCCTACCAATTAGGATACATGACATCTCTGCTTATTTTTCTATTAATGGAATGTAATTCCCTTAAGGGAAGGTGTATTTTTTTTTTGATTGCTACTAATATCACAATTAAAACAAAAAAAACTGTTGATAAGATTTTTAGGAGTTCAAGGTTGTAAAAAAAGGGCTGAGAAAGCCTAATACAATCTCTGGTATATAAAACAAGAGGAGAAAGGACGACACCTAGGATTTAGGTAAACAGTCCATCCAAGGAACTGTCTCACCCTATGGGTGCACCAGCAAATTTCTTTTGTGCAATCAATGGGATGTGGGTCAGGAGAATGGTGACTTCAAGGTCAGTTTCAGCTCACTGGCAATTCTGCAACCAACTTGGACTACATATACCCTGTGCATAAAAAGTCATATGGGGTAACAACAACAACAACAACAACAGAAAAGACTGCTTCAAAGAACTGACTAAAACAGTGAACTTCTGCATCAAGAAATTTGACAGACAGAAAAAGATGAAAAATGTGTTTGGCAGAAGGCATGAGCTTTGGAGGGTGGGGAGGTAGGGAGGGGGGCAACGGTCTAGAGTTGATTTGTAATGTAATTTTATATGAAATGCACAGAGCTTCAATAAAACATTGGATTTAAAAAAAGTCATATGGGGGCTGCAGAGATGGCTCAACACTGAAGAACACTGGATGTTCTTACAGAGTGCTGAGGTTTAGTTCTCAGAACTGAAGAGCACTGGATATTCTTACAGAGTGCTGGGTTCTCAATACTCACATGGCACCAAATAACCATCCATGACTCCAGTTCCCAGTAATCCAATGCCCCCTTCTGACCATGGATGACACTCAATGACATGGGTGCACTTAACATGCAGATGATACACTCATACACATTAAAAATAAAATAAAACCAGTTAGAAAATGTCTCAGACCTATACCAGGTTGAATTTTCACCAAATGTAAGAAAATATCTTTCAGAAAAAAAGCTTTAAGGAGACGAAATGACCTGGATGCCACTCCAAGAACAGCAAAATTTAAGTGTGTGATCCACCACAGCAGTCGACATCTGGAAACCTTTGTGGGAGGTATTCCGCATGGATGACCGGTAGCTAACGGCCTGGCTTCTTGCTCACTGCGTACTCACTGACCTGGCAGGTTCTGGACAGATGCTTCTCCCACATTCCATGGCCCAAATCCATTCTCCAACTTGAAGATCAACTCAGGTTTGGACATGCAATATCCTGTAAGAGAGAAATAAAATGCAAATTATAGCAGAGTTCTAAGTCAAATCCACTGGTAAAGAAATAGTGCTGTGACTTGGGAACTGTGCCTTGATCATTAAATCAGAAATTTGCATCGGAGATGGTTTCCACTCACAGTCTTCATGCACTAGAAAATTCCATAATACAGACACAAATTCATGATTTAAGAAAACGTAGGAGACAAAGCACAACAATAAAAAAAAAAAAAAAAACCTCAAACTATTTAGGAGAAACCGAATGGGAATATAATTCTAAAACTGAGTCTGAAAAAATCTGACAATTGATGACGATCAGTGGACAAAGAACTCTAAAAATCATCACAGTTCAACTCATAGATTTGAGGAAAAAGTATTATGAACACAGAAATTTATTATGTTTAATGAATCCAGGTGGAATAATGACAGGATACAGCTTTTCATATGCAGCAACCACCAGTAAAAAAAAGCAAACATTAACCTCAAAGGAAAAAAAAAAAAAGAAAACCTCAAAAATACCTATTCAATGAAAGAATTCTACAACACGGGGAAAACACACACATTTACAGATCCTGGATTCTCACAGGAAACTGTGACATAATGCAGTAAAGAATGGCAAGGTGTGGAAAGTGTTTGGGATGGAGCTCTCTGAGAGACAGCTTTGCTCTCTCAAGTACCACCATAATCTCATTCACTGGCCAACATGGGATTGAGTAGTCTACTCCATGCAAACCTGTGAAGAGATATTTCTTCTACGTCTGCCCCAAAATGTCAAAGACAGTGTTGTGGTGGTTTGAAAGAGAATGATGGGCCATAGAAACGTCTGTGTGAACATGTGATCACTAATGGTGCACTGCTGAGGAACATCAAAGAACCTTTAGCAGGTTTAGAGAGACCTGCAGGATGAAGTCCATGGGATGCAGGGTGGGTGTTAGCAGTTTATAGCCTGGTCCCTGTTTGTGGGTGCCCTCTCTGCTTCCTGTTTTGGAATGTGAGGTATCAGCTTCCTGAAGACCATGCTGGGCTCACATTCCTGCTGCTGTGCCCTTCCCCACCATGATGCACAGCATCCCTCTGAAAATGTAAGTCAAGAAAAAAAATTCTATTGCCCTGTCTTTCACTTTTTATCAGGGAATTCTACCACAGTCACAGAAAAGTAACCATTTCAACATGTGGCATATGCCATGCAGAAAGAGAAAATTCATACATGTTTTCATAGTTTCTTGCAAATTAAAGTTGACCTCCTGAGAGCAGAGAAGAAAACAGTGGTGACTCAAGCATGGAAAAGGTATAGGGGAAAGGGGGATGGAGGAAGATGGGTGGTACTCAGTGGGACGGACACGGAGGGAGGAGGAGCTGTGGGGAATACGTGATGACAGCAAATAACTAAGTATTTCAAAATGGCTTTCAGGTTTTATTTTAGTTTTTTTTTAAATGCTTTGTTGAGTTTTTGTGCAATTCATATAAGGGTTCTTTATCAAATGTAGACCCCCTGCCCCATCCAAATTCGCCATAACCCGATATCCTCACTGTATTCCATGCATTCTGTCAAATATATTATACCCTGTCTGGTCAAGTATTTGTACCCAGATGTCCTTTGGTGCAAGTTCATCCACTGGGTTCTAGTCAGCCTATCTACAGATATTAAAGATATACTCCCCTCATCTGGCACTAATTGGTTGCCAATAGTTTGTCTGACTGAGTCAGCATGGGCTTTATACACTGACTGAGTCAGCATGGGCTTTATACACTGACTGAGTCAGCATGGGCTTTATACATTGACTGAGTCAGCATGGGCTTCATACATTGACTGAGTCAGCATGGGCTTTATACATTGACTGAGTCAGCATGGGCTTTATACATTGACTGAGTCAGCATGGGCTTTATACATGCTGTGGCCATTGCTACGAGTTCCTCCAAGTAAGCTCCCAGTGCCCCAAAAGTCAAAATGGCTTCCAGGTTTTAAATGCTACCAATTCAAACAAGCACCTCATGAGGCGCAATGTTTTATAGGATCATTAAACATAAATGTATTGAAGCCATGTTTTTCTCTACAGTGTACATTATTATCATGTGTTGATGAAAATGTAAACAATGGATTTAGAAGAAAAAGGAACAACTGACTCACCCAAGAACACCAGGCTGCTGTAGTTCTCCAGCGTCACTTCCCTGTAGAGGGTCCTCTGCTCAGTGCTCAGATCCTGCCACTCATCCCAGGTGAAGTCCACAGCTATGTCCTCAAATGACACAGAGCCCTGTAAGGACACAATTTTCTTCTTCAGCCCAGATCCTCAGCTGTGGGACAGAAAATGAGAGTGCACTCTGCTCTGTGTAGGAGTCTAACAGAGGATTTCCTATAGAGGTTCCTGTGGTCTGCTCCCTGGGAGAAAGAAAAATCAATACAAATTTCTTACCTGTGTTAATGTAGGGATTCAAGAAAACATGACTAAAGATAATTCTAAGGAGTTGTAACACAAATATAAACTGTGGGTAAACTCAACTCACTGAAACCTCCACTTCCATAAAATCTGCTCTTACATTCACTATCTCAGTTTGAATATGGGAGATTTAAGGGAATGCAATCTAAACTGCAATTTCAAGGATTAAAGGAATCTGGGATCTCATGAAAGCAAAGGGATTTAAGTGGACAGATTCCTGTGCTTCGAAAACCCAGGAGTGACGGATAAAAGAAAAGAACACAAAGCCTTGTCTATGCCAGAAGGAGGTTTATGTTCTAGCTTCCAATGTCTTTTTTGGCAGTCTGGATTATAAGAAATTTACAAATACCTGGACGTGGTGGTGCATGCCTTTAATTCCAGCACTTTGGAGGCAGAGGCAGGAGAATCTCTGTGAGTTCAAGGCCAGACTGGTCTACATAGTGAGTTCCAGGCCAGCTGGGGCTACAGGGAGACCCTGTCTCAAAAAGATTGAAAAGAAAAAAAAAAGAAAAAGAAAAAAGAAATTTACACTAAAGATTGTATTAACCAAGGAGCACATTTCCTGCTTACTAAAGATTGAATTAATCGAGGAGCACACTTCCTGCTTACTAAAGATTGAATTAATCAAGGAGCATCTTCCTGCTTACTTCCACCCAAGCTATGAGAATGAAGAAATTAAAATTAAATTAATCAACAGAGAGAAAATAAGATCATAAGTGTTTATTTCAGAGGACAAGGAATGCTCAAAATGGAGCTTTGTTGTTAAGGAGTCAAACTATGTTTACGTCCATAGATCAGTGCTGCTCATAGTCTTGATCAGAGGATTTTCTTTTTGCAGTGTCAGACAGATGGTAAAGACCCATAAATGTGAACCTTTTGAAAAAGAAGTGAGTTTTAAGGGCTACCTCCTTTTTTTTTTTTTTTTTATGTGTACAAGTACACTGTCTGCACGTAGGTTGGTGCACCATGTCGTGCAATGCTGCGGAGGTCAGAAGAGGGTATCTGATTCCCCTGGAACTGGAGTTAAAGACAATTCTTTTTTTTTTTTTTTATTTTTTTTTTGTCTTTTCGAGACAGGGTCTCCCTGTAGCCCCAGCTGTCCTGGAACTCACTCTGTAGACCAGGCTGGCCTTGAACTCACAAAGATCCTCCTGCCTCTGCCTCCCAAGTGCTGGGATTAAAGGTGTGCGCCACCACAGCCGGCTTAAAGACAGTTCTTAGCTGCCATGTGGGTGCTGGGAATCGAGCAGGGTCCTCTGTAAGAGCAGTTGGTGCTTTTAACCGCTAGGCCATCTCTCCAGCCCAGGGCTACCTCTAAATGATCCACTAAATACTTCCAATCCTGTACAAGAGTGCTACAATGAGGACCCACTAGATGTAAACCAGGACACAAAATTTAAGAGAACTATCATAGCTTGATCAAAGAATTAGAAGAATTTAAAGAACACACACACCACACACACAAAAAATCAAAGAGCTTAAAGAAGATAGGGATAAACTAAAAGAAATGATAAAACTTCACACTGAATTCACAAAGGAGAAAGAAATACTGAAGAAAACTGAGGCTGAAATGGAAAAGGAGGAGGAACATTCAATACGCCATCGGGAAAGGACAGAAGAAAGCCTCAGTAACAAAATGCATGAAGTAGAAAATAAAAATATCAAGACTGGAGATAAAGTGGAAGAATTAGCCACTCAAGCAAAGATTATGAAAAATTTGAGAAAACACAGGACTGGAATACTCAGGAAATGTGGGACAACATATGTGCTGGACAGCTTTAGTGTCAACTTGACACACCTGGGTTGAGGGAGCCTCAATTGGGGAATTGGCTCCATTGGACTGGCCTGTGGCCATATCTGTGGAGTATTGTCTCATCTGCTGAGTGATGTCGGAGGGTCCAGCCCACTGTGGGTGGTGCCATCCCTGGGCAGATTGGGGTGCCACCCCAAACAGGCTGGGCATGGGTCAGGGGAGCAAGCCAGTAAGAAGCACTCCTCCATGGCCTGTGCCTCAGCTCCTGCCTCCAGGTTCCTGCCCTGAGTTCCTATGGTGGGCCTCCAGGAGATGTGAGCCAAATAAACCCTTTCCTCCCCAAGTTGGTTTTGGTCAGAGCATTTTGTCACAGCAATTGAAGAGAAACTAGAACATCTTAAAAAGACCAAACCTATGCATCACAGGTACACAGGAAGGAGAAGAATCTCAGAAGAATGCTATTGACCAGATCTTCAACAGGATTGTAGAAGAAAATTTCCCAAAATGAAGGAAAGACATATACATATAGAACACCAAAAGACAGACCAGAAAAGAAATTCCCCACTCCATATCATAGTAAAAAACACTAGATGTTTATGGGGCTGGACAGATGGCTCAGTGGTTAAGAGCACCAACTGCTCTTGCACAGGACCCAGGTTCAATTCCCAGCCCCCACATAGCGGCAAAGAACCGTCTTTAACTCCAGTTCCAGGGGAATCCAATGCCCTCTTCTGACCTCCATGGCATTGCACGACACGGGTGCACCAACCTACATGCAGACAGTACATTCATACACATAAAAAAATAATAAATAAAAATTTAAAAAATACTAGATGTTTAAAACAAAGAGGGAATACTGAAAGGTGCAGAAGAAAAACAAGGCCTGTGTAAAGTCCTGTACAAAGTCCTGTGTAAAGTTCTATACAGAGTCCTGTGTAAAGTCCTGTGTAAAGTCCTGTACAAAGTCCTGTGTAAAGTCCTGTACAAAGTCCTGTGTAAAGTCCTGTATAAAGTCCTGCATAAAGTCCTGTACAAAGTCCTGTGTAAAGTCCTATATAAAGTCCTGTACAAAGTCCTGTGTAAAGTCCTGTGTAAAGTCCTGTATAAAGTCTTGTGTAAAGTCCTGTATGAAGTCCTGTATAAAGTCCTGTATAATGGAAAACCCATCAGAGTTACAGCTGATTTTTCAATGTAAATAAAGAAACCCAGAACTTGGAATAAAGTATTCCCAGTACTAAATGACTATAGATGCCAACCCAGAACTATTTACAAAGCAAAAATGTCTATTATAATTGAAGGAGAAAAAGAAATCTTTCAGGACATAAATTCACTGAAAGAATTCATAGCCAGAAAACCTGAGCAATGCAAAGAGAGGGAGAAAAAGGAACTGTAGTTAATGAAGGTACAACTGCGGAAGTACAAACCTACAACGAGAGTGGTGGAAAGCAGTATACATGTCTCAATAATAACTCTAAATGTGATTGGACTGAACTGTCCAATAAAGAAGGGTTAAGAAACAAAAATCCTGGGGCTGGAGAGATGGCTCAGCAGTTAAGAGCTCTGCTCTTGCAGAGGACCCGGGTTTGGCACCCACATGGTGGCTAAGTACTGTCTTTAAGCTGGGCGTGGTGGCGCACGCCTTTAATCCTAGCACTCGGGAGGCAGAGGCAGATGGATCTCTGCGAGTTCAAGGCCAGCCTGGTCTACAGAGTGAGTTCTGGGCCAGCCGGGCTACAGGGAGACCGTATCTCAAAAAGACAAAAAATAATAATAATAAAACATAAAAAATAATAAAAAATTTTTAAAAAAGAATTAAAATCTACCTATTTGCTGTCTGCAAGAAACACATATTACCTTCAAGGACAGGCACCACCTTAAAGTGAAGGGATGGAAAAAAATATTCCAAGCAAATGACACTAAGAAATAAGACAGACTTGTGATTCTAAAATCTGATAAAACAGACTTCAAACAAAAGCTAATCAGAAGAGATGAAGAGGGTCACTTCATTCATATCAAAGCAACAACTAACCAAGAAGGTATCACAATCATGAATACATAAGTACCAAACTCTGGTACACAACTTCATACACACTTCTACAGGGCTTTAAAGTACAGATCAATCTCAACACACGAGTAGTAAGGGACTTCAATACCCCACTGTGTCCATCAGACAGGTAAACCATTCAAAGAATAAACAGAGAGACATCTGAACAAAATAATACAATACAGGGCTGGAGAGATGGCCTAGCGGCTATGAGCACCGACCGCTCTTACAGAGGACCCGGGTTCGATCCCCAGCACCCACATGGCGGCCGAGAACCATCTGAAACTCCAATTCCAGGAGAACTCCAGTTCCAGGGGAATCCGACACCCTCTTCTGACCTCCGCGGCATTGCACAACACGGGTGCACAAACTTGCATGCAGACAGTACATTCATATACACACAGAAAGAAATAAAATAAATAAATAAATAAATAAATAAATAAATAAATAAATAAATAAATAAAAATTCTCTTAAAAAAATAAAATAATACAATACAGCCAATGGACCTAAAACAAAACACATCTACTGAATATTCCACCCAAACACTAAAGAATATACTTTCTATTCAGCACATGAAACTTTCTCCAAAATCGACCACAAACTGGGGCACAGAACAAACCTCAACAAATACAAAAAAAAAAGAGAAATAATTCCATGAACTCTATAAGAACACAATTCAATAAAGCTTAATATCAACACCAGAAGATGCCCTAGTAACAAAATGAACTCATGAAGATTAAACAACAAACTACTGAATAATGATTGGGTCAAAGGAAAAATTAAGAAAGAAATGGAAGTACTCCTGGAATTAACTGAAAAGGATAATGCAACACAACAAAACATTGAGGACACTTTAAAAGCAGTCCTAAGATGGAAATTTATAGCTCTATGTGCCTAAATTAGAGAGAGAGAGAGAACAAATAAATGACTTCGCACTGCAAGTTAAGACACGTGAAAGAGAACAAGAAATGAATCCCAAACCTAACATAAAAAAAGAAATAACAAAAATCAGACTAGAGATTAATGAAATAGAAACAAAGGAAAGGATAAATGAGTCCAAGAGCTGGCTCTTTGAAAAGGTAAACAAGATAGACCCTTAGCCCATTTAACCAAAAGAAAGAAAGCACAACTCTGAATCAACAGAATTGGAGATGAAAGTTTCAAACATCACAACATATATATTATATATATATTATACAAGAATACTTTAAAAAACTATTCTCTATTAAATTTGTAAACTTAAAAGAAATTTATGAGTATCTGAAACCATGGGGCTCACCAAAGTTTAACCAAGAAGAGATTAACAGCTTCAACAGACCTATAACATATAAGGACATTGAAACAGTAATACAAAACCTCCCAACTAAAAAAATCCCAGGCCCAGATAGATTCATGGCAGAATTCTATCAGACATTTTTTTTTTTTTGTATATGTATGAATGTACTGTCTGCATGTAGGTCTGTGCACCTGTGTCGTGCAATGCCGCGGAGGTCAGAAGAGGGTCTCAGATTCCCCTGGAACTGGAGTTCTCCTGGAATTGGAGTTACAAACGGCTCTTAGCCGCCATGTGGGTGCTGGGGATCGAACCCGGGTCCTCTGCAAGAGCAGTTGGTGCTCTTAACTGCTAGGCTATCTCTCCAGCCCCTCTATCAGACATTTAAAGAGGACCTACAAACAATATTAAGTTATTCAAAAGGATAGAAGCAGAAGAAACATCCCCCAAATTCCTTCTATGAAGCCAGCATCACTCTAATACACATCATAAAGGTCATCCACCATGATGAAGTCAGATTTATTCCAGAGATGCAGGGATGGTTTGATATACATAAATCAATAAATATCATAAATCAAATAAATGGACTCAAAGACAAAAACTACAGGGTCAACTCAATTGATGCAGAAAAGGCCTTTGATGAAATTCAATATGTTTAAAGTCCTACAAGGAATTAGACTTCCAGGAACATTTCTCAACATAATCAAAGCTATCTATTACAAACCCACAGCCAACATTTTTCTAAATGGAGACAAATTAGGAGCATTCCTCTTAGTCATGAACCCTGCAAGGCTGCCCACTATCTCTATTCCTCTTCAACATAGTCCTTGAAACTCTTCCTGGACCACCAAGACAAGAGAAGGAAATTAAAGGAGTACTAGTTGGAAACAAAGAGGAAAAACCATCCCTTTTGCAGATGATATGATATTATACCTAAGGGATGCCAAAAATTCCATCAGAAAACTAGAAATGATTAACAGTTTCAGTAAAGTGGTAGGTAACAAAATTAATCTACAAAAATCAGTAGCCTTTCTGTATGCCAATAACATACAACTGGAGGAGTATCTAGAAACACTCCCATTCATAGTAACCTCAGAAAAATAAAATAAAATGTCTCTTAACAAACCTGACCAAAGATATTAAAGATCTCTACAATGAAAATTTTAAATCTTCAAGAAGGACATTGAGGAAGACAGCAGAAGACAGAAGTATGTCCCATGGTCATGCATTGAAAGAATTAATATAGTAAAAATGACCATCTTACCCAAATGAATATATAGATTCAATGTAATCCCAATCACAATCCTCATGACTTTCTTCACAGAACTAGAAAAAAAAATCCTAAAATTCATATGGAAACACAAAAGACCCTGGATAGCCAAAGCAACCCTGAGCATAAAGAGTAATGCACAGGGGATTATGACCTTAGATTTCAAACTATATTATGGGGCTATAGTCATAAAAATAGCATGGTACTAGCAAAAATAGACCCAAAGATCAATAGAATAAAATTGAAGACCCAAACTTGAGTTCAGCCACCTGATATCTGACAAAGGAACCAAGAACAATCAGTGGAGGAAAGGCAGCATCTTCAGCAAATGCTGCTGGCAAAACTGGATCACCACTGTAGAAGAATGAATGAAACTAAATCTCTACCTTTCAAATTGCACAAAAGTCAACTCTACATGGATCAAAGACCTCAATGTGAACCCTAAAACTGAACATGTTAGAAGAAAACATTGACAGCAACCTAAAAGATATAAGTGTAGGAAAAGAATTTCTGAATCAGACAGTAGTTGTTCAAGAAATAAGGTCAACAATCAACAAATGGAACCTCATTAAACTAAAAAGCTTCTGTACAGCAAAAGAAACAAAGAAGTGAAGAGAAAACCCAGAGTGGGAGGAAACCTTCACCAGTGCCATATATGACAAAAGTTTAACATCCAGAGTATATAAATTACTCAAAAACAAAGGACCAAGAAAGCAAATGACCCAAATAAAAGATGGCCTAAACATGTGAACAGAGACTTCTCAAGAGAAGAAGTAAAGATGGCTAAGAAACATCATAAAGGTGTTTGACATCATTAGTAATTAAGAAAGTGCAAACTGTTTCCTTGGTAAGACTGGCTATGATCAAGAATATAAATGATACCAAATGCTGGAGAGGGTGTGGGAAAAAGTGAACACTCATTGCTGGTAGGATTGCAAACTCATGCAACCCCTGTGGAAAGCAGTGTGGAGAACTCTTTAAGACTAGAGCTGGAGAGATGGCTCAGCAGTTAAGAGTGCCAACCTCTCTTACAGAGGACCCGGGTTTGATTCCCAGCACCCACATGGCGGCTGAGAGTGTCTTTAACTCCAGTTCCAGGGGAATCCGACACCCTCTTCTGACCTCCACAGCACTGCACAACATGGTGCACCAACCTACATGCAGACAGTACATTCACACACATTAAAAAAAAAAAAGACTAAAAATGAACCTACCATTTGACCCAGTCATACCACTTCTGGGCGTACACCCAAAGGATTCGTCCTATTGCAGAGACAGGTGCGCATCCATGTTCACTGCTGCTTTTTTTGTTTCCCACAATAGGGAAGAGCTGGAAGCAACAATGGAGTTCTATGCAGCGGTAAAGAAAGACAACATCATGAAATGTGTAGGTAAATGGATGGAACTAGAACTAAGTGAAGTAACACAGACTCAGAAAAAACAAAAGGCAACTGTTGTCCCTCATTTATGGATCCTAGCACCAAATCCTTATATGTAAGTACATACCCTGATGTCACTGCAGGTACCAGGCACATGAAAAGAAGAAACCAGGAAGGGAAAGGGAAATAAGGGACCTGGGACAGGAGGGCAGTAGGTGACAGTGTTACTAAGGGAGGGAGGGATAAGTCATATTATCTAAATGGGAGGAGAGCAGAATGGTTATAGAAGGAAAGGGAGTGATAAAGGGGGAGAGGAGGACCCCAAGAGAATGGGGCCATAGAAGACTTTCAGTACCAAGGAAGAACTGGGGATACTTTAAATGGACAAGGCATGGAGAAGACAGAGAGGGAGGGCTAGAAAGGTAAAGTGAGAAAGGAGAGAAAAAAATGCTTGCTAGGGTGAAAAGACCTGAATCATATTAGTCTAACAATCTATTGACAAATTATACCGATAATACCTCTACATGAGTCCATATGCAGAGATGAAGGCTGTATATCTAGAAACAGCACCAGACAGAAGAAATTTTCCTTTGAGTCACTGCCCAGGGGAGTCCCCAAAACTCCCAAGTGACACAGACAATTGCCGCAGCCCTTGACTGCCTCCCAGAAGCTGAAGGTGAGACCCTTTGCTGAAGACGGGACATACTTCAGAGACTGGATCCTGAGCAATGGAGCTGGATCTGACCCGGAAGCCACCACGCCTCAAAGTTCGCTTTCCTAGCCATGGAGAGCACTATGCAAGCCACGAAGGGAGAGCTCATCAATACATGGTGCGACATCAGCCTCAAGATTAAATATCCTCATCAGTGACCAGCCCAGCACAGGACTTCAGTGCAGTATGGCACTTCTACCTTGGAGGAAATAAAAGGCTAACCAACTGGACGTAAAACCCCCTACATGGAAGGAAACTCATGTGTGATACTGTTAACACAGTCAGATGCACACACCTGGAGGTTACAGATCTTAGACAACTCCACAAGCAGACATAGCCCTAGGCTAAGGTAACATTTTACTCAATACAAAAAAAGTATCCTTGTGTTTAAAGACAAATATCCCAGTCATGAACCCAGCACTCAGAAAAGAAGTTTCTTTTGCTCCAAATGAGAATAGTACAGAGTCCCACAACCGGACACACAGACACAGTCTGTGAATGGCTTCTGTCTAGGCGACCCAAGTATCATAGAACAAGGACCCAAGAAGGCATTAACTACCTCCTATGTCTCGTTAAGGAAGCTCCTCCATGCAACAGGCCACCGGAACCAAAAATGAATGAAAAGGCAATCCATGAAGATTAGGAATCTACAGAGTGTGGGTTCATGAACAGGCTGCCTATGTTCATCTTCACCCACCCAGGGCGCAGGGATCATGGTGGAGGGGGCGATCGACTGTGGGAGCCGGGGAAATGATGCGAGACCAAATGGAAATGAATCCTACAAGCTGCTGGGACCTGCATCATGTGAACCTATAATGCTGCCAGCATGCACAAGACCCACGCAAGCTCAGCTGGACAAAACCCAGCACAGAACTCTAGAAATGGGGAGCAGAGCCCAACCTTGGCTGAGAAATTGGCAGCAGATGGTGGTCAGGTGAGTAAGACCTGGCATTGTTTAGAAAAAGACACTCTGGACAGGCTGACTAGACACAGGGAGGAGCCGCGCTGAGGACTGAGCAGGGAGAGGAATTCTAGCAGGAATTACAGAAGTGTGAACTCTGCGGGGAGGGCAGTCTGTAGGAGGGGTCAAGGGAGAAAGGGGTGTAATCGGGGTTAAGATTGACTGAAAAATTATGTACGATACAGCTAAAAAATTCAATAAAAAAGATGCAAAGAAGAATTACATATAAATACATACCTTATTCAACTGCATAGACTATCACAAGAATGTTTTCTAAATCCCTGTAAGGTATCCTAACTCCACTATTTTGATGGAGGCTGACCACCGCAATGATGCCACGAGTGACTTGTCACATAAGAAGCAACACCCTAGTAAAATAAAATCAAAATACCCAGAAAAACTGCACAATTTTTTGAGAGCAGGTCTTTAGTAACTGGAGCTGGCACCAACTTGCTCCATTACAGAGAGAGTCTGGGGTTGAATTTCGGGCCCTCTTGACTTCAACCCTGCAGCACTGGGATAATAGGTACAAACCTTTGTTATGCCCCAAATCCAAGACCCTCACAGACCACCAGGAGATGAAACACTGATGCAAAGACAGAGAATCTTTTTATTAGCTAGCTTTAAAGTCAGGGCTGTTCCCGAACCTGGCGCAGCAGGACCGGGAAGAGCCCCGAGGCTCCGTACAAGCACTCAATTCAAAGGGAAAGATCACAAGCAGGGGGGTTTCCAAGCCTGGGCGTTACAGGATTGGTGGGCTTGTATAACTCAGCAAAAACACGCACGGGGTAGGCTGTGAGCTTGGCGGGCTTTTGTTTTTAACTCATTGCCCTTCACCTTTATTCCTGGTTGACAATGTTTTAAGTGAGAATTTTGATTTTGGGCTAGAGATATGGCTTAGTGTGTAAGAACACATACCAGGGGCTGTGCAGTTGTGAATGGTGTGTCTTGTGTGCATGCACAAGGAGTAAGAGGAAGAAGAGGAGGAATGGGGGGGAGAAGAGAGGGGACAGCCAGAGAGGTGAGCAGGAAGAAAGAGTGGTGGCCAGGAGGAGCGTGAAGAGGAAGAAGAGGAAGGGGGGGAGGGAAGGGAGGGGGAGAGAGGTGGGCGGCAGAGAGTGGGCAGAGGGTCGGCCAGGGAAGGCCAGGGGCCTCTGTCTGTGCGACAATGACAACAGATATGTGCTCTGGCAATGCTGAGGTGGGAGTGGTCAGGTCTCATCCCAGGAAAGGACCTGTCATCAGACAAGGTTCCAAAGAGCTCCAGTTCCTGCTCCCCTGTGCTCCAGGTCCTGCTCCCCTGTGCTCCAGTTCCCGCTCCCCTGTGCTCCAGTTCCCGCTCCCCTGTGCTCCAGTTCCTGCTCCCCTGTGCTCCAGATTCCTGCTCCCCTGTGCTCCAGTCCGTTCTCCCCTGTTCTCCAGTGTTCCTCGTGCCTGTGCTCTCAGTCCTCCGACTCCCCTGTGCTCCAGGTCCGTCTCTTGCTCAGCCGCTCCTGCTGTGCTCCCGGTCCTGCTCCCCTGTTGCTCCAGTCCCCGCTCCCCTGTGCTCCACTGATCCCGCTCCCCTGTGCTCCACTTCCCGCTCCCCTGTGCTCCACTTCCCGCTCCCCTGTGCTCCACTTCCCGCTCCCCTGTGCTCCACTTCCCGCTCCCCTGTGCTCCACTTCCCGCTCCCCTGTGCTCCACTTCCCGCTCCCCTGTGCTCCACTTCCCGCTCCCCTGTGCTCCACTTCCCGCTCCCCTGTGCTCCACTTCCCGCTCCCCTGTGCTCCACGCCGTCCTGCTCAGTCCGCTCCCTGTGCTCCAGTCCCGCTCCCCTGTGCTCCAGTTCCCGCTCCCCTTGTAGTCCGCTCCCTTGGCCCAGTTCCCGCTCCCCTGGCTCCAGCTCCTGCTCCCCTGTGCTCCAGGTCCCGCTCCCCTGGGCCTCCAGGTCCTGCTCCCCTTGCTCCAGTTCCCGCTCCCCTTGCTCCAGATCCCGCTCCCCTTTGCTCCAGTTCCTCGCTCCCCTGTGCTCCAGGTCTCCAGCTCCCCTGTGCTCCAGTTCCAGCTCCCCTGTGCTCCAGCTCCTCCAGTGCTCCCCTGTGCTCCAGGTGCTCCAGCTCCCCTGTGCTCCAGTACTCGCTCCCCTGTGCTCCAGTCTCATCGGCTTGCCCCTGTGCTTTCACGTTCGCCTGCCCTAGTTGCCCCAATTCACTGCTCCCTGAGTCCAGTCCTGCTCCCCTAGTGCTTCCAGGTCCTGCTTCCCTGTGCTGCAGAGGTCACCGCTCCCCTGTGCTCAGGTCCCGCTCCCCCTGAATGCTCCAGTTTTCGCTCCCCTGATGCTCCGATAGTTCCTGCTCCCTGTGCATCCAGTTCCTGCCTCCCACTGTGCTCCAGTTCCTGCTCCCCTGTACTCCAGGTCCTGCTCCCCTGAGCAC
>VZQC01007162.1:0-20843 GCA_009823505.1 Rhizomys pruinosus | reverse complement strand
ATAACCTATCAAAGGAAGAGTTATTTGAGCTTAAATTGAGGTTCCAAGGGAATCAGAGTCCATTGTGGCGGGAGGTATGGTGGCTGGGGCTGGAGCAGCAAGCCAAGGTTCACATCTCGCAATGAGCACAAGGAAGCAGAGAGAGCAACTGGAAACTCAAGGCTTGTTAACTCACTTAAGCCTGCCCCCAATATCATACTTCCTTCTAGCATGGCCACACCTTCTAAGACCTCCAAGAACAGTGCCACCAACTGGAGACAAATGTCTGAATACTTAAAGCCTGTGGAGGACACTCATTCAAACCACCACACACACTAATTGCTCAATCTTGAAGTTTAACTGCAAAACACTCAATAATTACAAACCCAGCACCCTGTGGCACCATTTCGGCATGGCCTTGAATGACCTGTTTTACAGTCTGTGCAAAGTTGTATGTAGAGTGGCTTGTGCCCTCCATGAAATGGCTCTTCAGCAAATAGATTTCCAGCACTTGTGGAACTGGACAGGACTAATGGCTACATGCATTTGGGCAGTGGATATTTCAATGGAAGTTGCTTAATGTCATCATGGCCACATTATTAAAGGGAAAAGAGATGCTTAAAAGCAATTGTGTGGGGACCTATCCCTAGTTTCCAGAATTTCTGTAGTTTTTCAGTTCCTGAGAGGCAAAGATACATGGATATATTGAACAAAAGACAGTAGAGTAAAAGATGGCATTTTAAAAAGAAGTTCAGCTATTTTTGTCTTAGAGGAACCAATCAGCACTCCCAAGTTCTTTATGCTTGAAAAACAAACCCAGGGGCTGGAGAGATGGCCTAGCAGTTAAAAGCACCAACTGCTCTTGCAGAGGACCTGGTTCGATGCCCAGCACCCACATGGCAGCTGAGAACCATTTGTAACTCCAATTCTGGGAGAACTCCAGTTCCAAGAGGGTGTCGGGTTCCTCTGAGAACTCCAGTTCCAGGGGAGCCCAACACCCTCTTCTGACTTCTGCGGCATTGCACAACACGGGTGCACAAACCTACAGTACATTCATACACATATAAAATAAATAAGAGATCTCCCAAGACCAGCTCAGGCAAGCACAGGTGCCGAGCCCGCCCACAGTTGGTGTCCCCCCCAACCCAACCCCACCCCGCCTGTCAGCCAGAACCATAGAGGATTCTGGAGTGCACTCTTCAGACTTTTGTTTAAAACTTGATTTGGGGGAAATAAAAAGCCAGGCATGGTGGCACACACCTGTGATCCCAGCACTCGGGAGGCAGAGGCAGGCAGATATCTGAGATCAAGGCCAGCCTGGTCTACATAGTGAAACCATATCTGAAAAGACCCAAGGGTTGGGACTGGAGAGATGTCTTGGTGGTTAAAAGCATTGGCTGCCCTGGGAGAGGACCCGGGTTCGGTTCCCAGCACCCACGCGGTGGCAGACAACCATCCTTAACTCTGGTTCCGTGGGATTCAATGCCCTCCTCTGACTCTGAGCATTGAATGACAGGAGTGTACTTACACACACACAGGCAATGCACCTATACACACAAAATAAATTCTCAAAGGCTGGGGAGACTGCCCCGTGGCACCGTGATCTCCTGTCCCATGCACGGTCCCTCAGGTCAGCCCAGCCCTGCTGTGTGGCTCCTCTTGAGGTCACTGGCTTGGGTTTGTCCTTGTGGGGTTCTGCTCTAGGGTAGAGGAAAGGGTTTTCTAGAAGACTCTCGTAACCACTCTTCATCCACCCTCCAGGCTCATGAGTGAAATGATGGGGAACTTGGAGACGACCTTCGGTCTGGTGAGCTGGCCCTGGTTCCAGCAGGGGTGGGGGACCCCTGTGTTCACCTACCCCAGGACAGAGGCTGGCTTAAATTTGAGGCTGAGCTAAAATAAAATCAGAGTTAAAGGAGTTTGGCCAGGGTCACACAACCTTAAGACCCCAGATTGACCCCTGCCTGTCGATTTCAGGTTGAGAAAATCCTTAAGTCAATCAAAGAAGATCAACCATCGCAGGTGAGCTGGGGACTGGGCTGGTGCTGTCTCTTCCCTGACCTCCAGGAAGAGCCCCTGAGGATGTTGCCTGTGAGCGCGCTGCTGGAGAGGGGCAGGGCGGGCGCTTGAAGCCTCCTGGGTAGGGAACCAGCCTGCCTTGCTGCCAGGCCTGGCCATCAGAGAGCGCGCAGGCTCTGGACTGGGGGGCAGGCTCCGTCCCCCCTTCCTCCTGGGCACTGTGAGGAAGGAGGTTCTGCCTAGGGCCAGATGTCACTGGCAGGAAGCCAGGATGGACCTGTGCTGGGGGCTCGGCAGGGCCTGGGGTGGGTAGGGAAGGAAGGGGAGCGGACTGGAAGCCACAGCACTGCTAGTCACTCAAGATGCTCAGCCCCAGCAGAGATGCCAGGGCAAGAGCAGAGACCACAGGCTGGGCGGGTCACTGGGCAGCGGCCAGGGCCCTAGGTGGGAGGCAGGCAGATGGGGGGCACCAGGGAAACGCAATGGGTGTGGGTGGTTTGAAGGTAAACTGAGGCCAGCAGAGGCATAAGGGACTGTCAGTGGCAGGATGGAGCCCCGTATGTTGGAGGAGCACTGAGAAGGCCTGTGTGTCTAGAGGAGAGCGTGGGAGGACCGGGCAGGGCCTGTGGACTGCAGGGAGGACTGGGCTTTGGAGCTGAGGTAGGAGGGAGCAGTGGCTGGCTGTGGGCAGGAAGCTCCTCGGGTTCCTAGCACCCCCTGAGCTGGGAGGGAGAAGACAAATGGATACTGGAGTCAGCTAGTGCTGTTCCAGTCCCCTAAGGAGGAGACTGGATGGATGGTTTGCAGACTGTGGGGTGCTGCTGCTGGGGAGTGGGGGGCTTCATCTTTCACTTGTGATGCCCCAGGCTGCCCCCTGCAGCCTCAGCTTTTCTCCTTTCTGAACTGTAGGCACCCCCTACCATCCCCCTCCATTCCAGAAGCCCGGCCTCCAGGGAGCAGCATGCAGCTCTCTGCTTGCTCTGAGCACATTAAAGTGCTGGGAAATTGCTCATTTTGGTTATGCACAGTCGTTTTGTTGGGTTTTTTTTCATTTTGTCTTTTTGAGACAGGCTCTCCCTGTAGCCCCAGCTGGCCTGCAACTTGCTATATAGAACAGGCTGGCCTTGAGCTCACTGAAATCCTCCTGCCTCTGTCCTCGGAGTGCTGGGATTAAAGGCATGTGCCACCACGCCTAGCTTCATTTTGGTTTCTGAGACTGAGGGTTACTCTGTAGCCCAGGTTGGCCTAGAGCTGTCGTAGCCTTGGCCTCCAAGTGCAGGGATTACAAGATGTGTCCCTAGGCCTGTAGCCCATTGATTGCACCCCGGATGCTCAGGTGGAAGCAATAAATCTGCTCCCTGGGAAGGATGGGGCCAGGCTTTGCAAACTAAGCTCCAATCACCCCAGGATTAACACTGGGAACAGCAGGTGCCTAGGTGGTTTACAAGTTGAAGTTCCTCCCACCTGTGAGCTTGGTTTAGCAGAGACAGCTAGAATCCCCAATGAGGGGCTGGGGGCGGGGCTCAGGTAGAGTGACAGCTAGAAACTCCAGTGAGGGGCTGGGGGCGTGGCTTAGGGTAGAGCGACAGCCTAGAACTCCAGTGAGGGGCTGGGGGCAGGGCTCAGGGTAGAGTGACAGCCTAGAACCCCAGTGAGGGGCTGGGGACATGGCTCAGGGTAGAGTGACATCCCAGAACCCCAGTGAGGGGCTGGGGGCGTGGCTCAGGTAGAGTGACAGCCTAGAGCCCAGTGAGGGGCTGGGGGCATGGCTCAGGTAGAGTGACAGCCTAGAATCCCAGTGAGGGGCTGGGGGCATGGCTCAGAGTAGAGTGACAGCTAGAAACCCCAGTGAGGGGCTGGGGGCGTGGCTTAGAGTGACAGCCTAGAATCCCAGTGAGGGGCTGGGGGGGGGGGATGGGACATAGACCCCTGGTTTCCTATGTACTAAATTGACTTCAGAGTCTAGAAGGCTCCACCCCAGCACCTGTGTGCAGGGTTACGGCAGCCTAGGTTGTTGTGCACATAGGGGTTTGGGAGTCTGGTTGGACTGTGATTTAATGGTGTGATTTTTGGACCTTTCCAGGTTTGTGACTTGATGAAGAACAGCTCCTCTTGCCCTAACGTCATTGCTCAGCTATCTGAAGACATCCGCAGGTCAGTGCTGTGTTCACAAACCAGAACCCTGTCCCCCAAACTCAGTACCAGTCTCAGGCAGAACCATAGAGGATTCTAGAGTGCACTCTTCAGACTTTTGTTTAAAACTTGATTTGGGGGAAATAAAAAGCCAGGCATGGTAACACACCCGTGATCCCAGCACTCGGGAGGCAGAGGCAGGCAGATATCTGAGATCAAGGCCAGCCTGGTCTACATAGTGAAACCATATCTGAAAAGACCCAAGGCTTGGGACTGGAGAGATGTCTTGGTGGTTGAAAGCATTGGCTGCCCTGGGAGAGGACCCGGGTTCAGTTCCCAGCACCCACGCGGTGGCAGACAACCATCCTTAACTCTGGTTCCGTGAGATTCAATGCCCTCCTCTGAGTCTGAGCATTGAATGACAGGAGTGTACTTACACACACACAGGCAATGCACCTATACACACAAAATAAATTCTCAAAGGCTGGGGAGACTGCCCCATGGCACCTTGATCTCCTGTCCCATGCACGGTCCCTCAAGTCAGCCCAGCCCTGTTGTGTGGCTCCTCTTGAGGACACTGGCTTGGGTTTGTCCTTGTGGGGTTCTGCTCTAGGGTAGAGGAAAGGGTTTTCTAGAAGACTCTCGTAACCACTCTTCACCCTCCAGGCTCATCAGTGAAATGATGGGGCACTTGGAGACGACCTTCGGTCTGGTGAGCTGGCCCTGGTCCCAGGCAGGGGTGGGGACCCCTGTGTTCACCTACCCCAGGACAGAGCCTGGCTTAAATTTGATGCTGAGCTAAAAAATCCAGAGTTAAAGGAGTTTGGCCAGGGTCACACAACCTTAAGACCCCAGATTGACCCCTGCCTGTCGATTTCAGGTCCAGAGAGTGCAGAAGTCAATCCGAGAACATGACCAGCAGGTGAGCTGGGGACAGGGCTGGTCCTATCTCTTCCCTGACCTCCAGGAAGAGCCCCTGAGGATGGAGCCTGTGAGCGGGCTGCTGGAGAGGGGCAGGGCGGGCGCTCGAAGCCTCCTGGGTAGGGAACCAGCCTGCCTTGCTGCCAGGCCTGGCCATCAGAGAGCGCGCTGGCTCTGGACTGGGGAGCAGGCTCCGTCCCCCCTTCCTCCTGGGCACTGTGAGGAAGGAGGTTCTGCCTGGGGCCAGATGTCACTGGCAGGAAGCCAGGATGGCCCGGTGCTTGGGGCTTGGCAGGGCCTGGGGTGGCCAGGGAAGGAAGGGGAGCGGACCGGAAGCCACAGCACTGCTAGTCACTCAATGCTCAGCCCCAGCAGAGATGCCANACGAGGGAAGGAAAGAAGGACAGTAGAGACAGGTCTAATGAGGGAAGGAAAGAGGGATGGTAGAGACAGGTCTAATCAGGGAAGGAAAGAAGGACGGTAGAGATGGGTCACTAATGAGGGAAGGAAAGAAGGACAGTAGAGACAGGTCTAATGAGGGAAGGAAAGAGGGACAGTAGAGATGGGTCTAATGAGGGAAGGAAAGAGGGATGGTAGAGATGGGTCTAATGAGGGAAGGAAAGAGGGATGGTAGAGATGGGTCTAATGAGGGAAGGAAAGAGGGACGGTAGAGACAGGTCTAATGGAAGGAAAGAGGGATGGTAGAGACAGGTCTAATGAGGGAAGGTAAAGAAGGATGTAGACGGGTCACTAATGAGAGGGGAGGGAAGGGTATACACGGAACTTTGGGGATCAAGGGGAATAAGGAATTCAAGAGGGGTGCAACCATAGGAGAGAGGAATTATCGAGGGATAATCTTTAACTGGGGAGGGCATGAAGGGGGAGTTAGAGAGGGAAAGAGAGTTAGTGTAAAAGAACCAGATGGAATCACATTAGTCCAAAAACCTATTGAAAAGTTACATCTACACTATCTGTACATGAGTGTGTGTGTGCTACTGAAGGCTAGGTAATGAGAAACACTGCCAGACAGGAGAAATCTTCCTTTGAGTTGTTGGCTAAGATACTCCAAGAGACTACCAAAGGCCCTTGATTCCTTCCCAGAACTTGAAGGAAAGGCCCTACTGCTGAAGACAGGATTTGGAGCAATGGAGCTGGAACTAACCTGGAAGCCTCCTCCTCTGAAGGCTAGCTCTCAAAGCTTTGGAGAGCACTATGCAAGCTGGTAACAGAGAACAGCAGTTGATGCTCCAACCGCAGCTCCAAGGCCTAATAACCACATCCGGGGTCGGCACAGCAAATGACATTGGTGCAGTGCTGGGATTTTTATCTTGGGGGTAATTGACAGGTACCTAATTAGACTTAAAACCCAGTCAATGGGAGGAAACTCATGTGTTGTACTGTAAACACAGCCAAATAGGAATGGCCGGAGAGATCATAGATCTTAGAGTCAGTAAACACTGATCAAAGAAGCTTCTGCAACAGAGATTATTACAGAGTTCCACAACTGGCCACACAGACATTGTCTGTGAATTGTCCAAGCCTAAGTGGCACATCTGTGATGCCCCCTCTACACCTAAGGCTCATGGAACATAGAGTAAGGGATAAAGAGAGCACTGATGCATCTTTCAGATCTCATCAAAGAAGCTCCCTCATGCAGCAGGGGTCAGGAACACAAAAGGATACAAATGGCCAAAAATGTAGAGAATAAGAGTCTACAGTCCTTGGACAGGACTCCTACTCAGCTTCGCCCACCCAGGGCTCCAGGACCACTGTGGAAGAGGGGCAGAACGATTGTGAGAGCCAGGGAGGAGGTGGTGATCATTGAAGTGGAGTCCTCCAGGCTCGGGGACCTGTGGAATGGCATGAGCATGCACAGACCCATGCAAACTCACAGAACTGTGGATATGGACAGCAAGCCCCAGTCTTAGTTGAAGCGCTATTGGGAGCTGATTACTGCTGGGTGAGGAAGAGTGGATCTTCTTAAAGAGACGGACTCTCCATAGGCTGAATAGACCCCAGTGGATGAACTCGCACCAAGGACATCTGGGGACACTAGCTTGACCTGATGGCATCTACACAAGTGACAGAATACATGAAGTGTCCAGCGTGTGTGCAGGAACGTGGGCGGGTGCCAGTGGAGAAAAGAGTACAAAGTTAAGATGTTCTGCATGGAAGCTGGGCATGGTGGCACACACCTGTAATCCCAGCACTTTGGAGGCAGAGGCAGGCAGATCTATGTGAGTTCAAGGCCAGCCTGGTCTACATAGTGAGTTCCAGGACAGCTGGAGCTACAGAGAGACCCTGTCTCAAAAAGACAAAAAAAATTTTTTAATGGTGTTGGAGTGCTATAGACCTGGGTCACGTAGTTAAGAGCACTGGCTCCTCTTGCTGAGGACCTGGGTTCAGTTCCTAGCATCCACATGGCAGCTAACAACCCTCTGTAACTCCAGTTCCAGGGTATCTGCTGCCCGCTTCTGGCCTCCACAGGCATTGCGCACATGGGTGCACAACACACATGCAGGCAAAATATTCCTACACCTAAAATAAACGTAAATAAAAAATTAATGAAATGTGTATAGACGTATGTCTGCATGTGGACTGAACATAGTGAGCGCAGTGCCCATGGACACCTGAAGAGGAGCACATCCCCTAGTGCTGGAGCTACAGACACGCAAGGATTTCTGTGGGAAAGCAAGAAGCCCTGAGTTCATCCTAAGGTCACATGGTTGGGCTGGAGAGATGGCTTAGTTGCTAAGCATGCTGGCTGCTCTTCCAGAGGACCTGATTTTCATTCCCAGCACCCATGTCTCACAGGAGGCTCACAACCTCCTGTGACCCTAATTCAGGGAGATTTGTCACCCTTGTCTGGCCTCCACAGGCACTGATGTGCACACCTCCTCCATACACATCTTAGGAGGTGTTGTGTCCCATGCCTGTGACCCCAGCACTCTGGGGGCAGGGCAGGTGAACCTGTTGGAGTTCCAGGCCAGCCAGAGCTACAAAGTGAGACCCTGTTTCAAACACACACACACACACACACACACACACACACACACACACACACACCAATTTAAAAATCTCAAACATCAACCATTACATCTTTAGTTAGAATATATGGTCATTGCCGGGCATGGTGGCACACACCTTTAATCCCAGCACTCAGGAGGTAGAGGCAGGAAGATCTCTTTAAGTTCAAGGCCAGCCTGGTGTACAGAGCAAGCTCCAGGCCATCTGGGACTAAAGGGAGAATATGTGGTCATCGTATTCCCCATGGGGCATCCTGTGTTGTGCTCTGTGTTGAGCAACATCCCTGGCCCCTGCTCCCTGAGTCCTGGCAGCCCACGGGTCCCCAGGTGTCCCCTGGCCCCTGTTCCCCGAGTCCTGGCAGCCCACGGGTCCCCAGGTGTCCCCTGGCCTCCTCTGGGAGTTCCTATCTCTCCCTCTCCTCCACTGAGGAGCACGTGCCTCGGAAGTTTCCCGGCTGGACTAAACAGCTCTGTTTGAATTCCTATACTGCTGAATCAGCTGCATTTTCTGTCTCAGGCTAGGTTCCAGTACATGGATCACCCCCTGAACAGCAGTTTGGGGCTATTCTTCGACCAACATGAAAAACTTGATGTTATCAGAAGTCCAGGCCAGAGGGGTTTCCTGACCTTTTGGAATCAGACCAGCCTCTTCGTGTCCCCAAATGCAGGTGAGCTATGCTGCCGTGGTCTCAGCCAATTCCAGTAGCTTTGGAATGAGAACCCCAGATCTCGTGTGTGTGTGTGTGTGTGTGTGTGTGTGTGTGTGTGTGTGTGTGTTTATATGTTCCTGTGGAGGCCAGAGTTCAACATCAGAGTCTTCCTCAATTGATCTCCATGTAATTTTTTGAGACATAATCTCTCACTGAAACTGGAGCTCCTCACTGGGGACTCTAGGCTGTCACTCTACCTGAGCCCCACCCCCAGGCCCTCACTGGGGATCCTAGGCTGTCACTCTACCTGAGCCACGCCCCCAGCCCCTCACTGGGATTCTAGGCTGTCACTCTACCTGAGCCACGCCCCCAGCCCCTCACTGAGGATTCTAGGCTGTCTGAGCCACTTCCCTAGCCCCTCCCTGGGGACTCTAGGCTGTCACTCTACCCAGAGCCACGCCCCCAACTCTTTTATTTTCAGTTGATGCAGGATGTTGGGAAGTTGGCTAGGATGGCCTAGAAGTACTAGTTGTCCTGCGTCAACCTCCCAAGAGCGTCAGTCACAGCTGCATCTCCACTCACAGCCTCAAGGGTTCGTTGGTGATGTGAGGGCTGAACCCTGGGCTCCAGCTGGCTCAAGACACTGTCCTCAGACCTGGACCTTCAGCTAGATTTTCCCCTATGAATAGTTACCCCATAGTGTACCCCCTTGCCCCCAGTGATGTGTCTTATGATGAAGTCAGTCAGCATTTCACACAGCTCTTACTGAGGAGACTCAGAGGACCACACTTTTCCCAAGTCAGTGTGCCTCTTCCCATGAGCTCACACCTCAGCTCCGAGTTTCTCCTCTTGGTCTTTCGAATAGCAAACCAATCAACAGTTCTAGGGATTAAGTGAGGCCGGCAAGGCAGGTTGGGGGACTGTGGAGAAGGCCTGTGTTCTCTGTGGTGTGCACCTGCTTTTGTAGGGTACACACGTGGCTGGTGACCAATCTGTGTCTGTCTCCTAGGCCAGTTCGTGGACACAGTGTACCTGAAGGAAGGGAACGTTATCGTGCAGGAGTCACTCACCGATGCCAACGTCACCATCCACTCCATCGCCTTGAGTGGGTGGCACACCTGTCATGGCCTGCTGTGTCCCACCCCCCACCTCTCCTCTCATTCTGACATCCCTGGCTGTGAGAGAGCCTGAGGCTCTGCTGTGTGTCAGATTGGCTGAAGCTTAAGTATATGTCATTGGTCCAAACTTGGCCGTCTGGGATTGGCTGGGGTCCCTTGTGCATGTTGATAGTGCGTGGTGTTTTCTAGCATTAGATGTTTTGTGATTGGCTGAGGTTCAGCTGTGTGTGATTGGATGATATCTGGGTGGATATGACTGGTTGAGGTTTGGGAGAGGCTTGGCTGCCTGTGATTAGTGGGTCACACTGTGTGTGCTGACCTGTGGGCTGCCCAGACCACGTGTAACTCCCTGGGCAGGAATGTCCAGTTCAGGTACAGCTGAGGGCTGTGACTTGAGTTTCTTTCTTTCCTTCTTTCTTTCTTTCTTTCTTTCTTTCATTTATTTATTTATTTATTTATTTATTTATTTATTTATTTATTTTTATGTGTATGAATGTACTGTCTGCATGTAGGTCTGTGCACCCGTGTCGTGCAATGCCGCGGAGGTCAGAAGAGGGAGTCGGATTCCCCTGGAACTGGAGTTAAAGCCGCTANCAGCAGAGATGCCAGGGCAAGAGCAGAGACCAGAGGCTGGGCGGGTCACTGGGCAGCGGCCAGGGCCCTGGGTGGGAAGCAGGCAGATGGGGAGGCACCGGGGAAACGCAATGGGTGTGGGTGGTTTGAAGGTAAACTGAGGCCAGCAGAGGCATAAGGGACTGTCAGTGGCAGGATGGAGCCCCGTATGTTGGAGGAGCACTGAGAAGGCCTGTGTGTCTAGAGGAGAGCGTGGGAGGACCGGGCAGGGCCTGTGGACTGCAGGGAGGACTGGGCTTTGGAGCTGAGGTAGGAGGGAGCAGTGGCTGGCTGTGGGCAGGAAGCTCCTCGGGTTCCTAGCACCCCCTGAGCTGGGAGGGAGAAGACAAATGGATACTGGAGTCAGCTAGTGCTGTTCCAGTCCCCTAAGGAGGAGACTGGATGGATGGTTTGCAGACTGTGGGGTGCTGCTGCTGGGGAGTGGGGGGCTTCATCTTTCACTTGTGATGCCCCAGGCTGCCCCCTGCAGCCTCAGCTTTTCTCCTTTCTGAACTGTAGGCACCCCCTACCATCCCCCTCCATTCCAGAAGCCCGGCCTCCAGGGAGCAGCATGCAGCTCTCTGCTTGCTCTGAGCACATTAAAGTGCTGGGAAATTGCTCATTTTGGTTATGCACAGTCGTTTTGTTGGGTTTTTTTTCATTTTGTCTTTTTGAGACAGGCTCTCCCTGTAGCCCCAGCTGGCCTGCAACTTGCTATATAGAACAGGCTGGCCTTGAGCTCACTGAAATCCTCCTGCCTCTGTCCTCGGAGTGCTGGGATTAAAGGCATGTGCCACCACGCCTAGCTTCATTTTGGTTTCTGAGACTGAGGGTTACTCTGTAGCCCAGGTTGGCCTAGAGCTGTCGTAGCCTTGGCCTCCAAGTGCAGGGATTACAAGATGTGTCCCTAGGCCTGTAGCCCATTGATTGCACCCCGGATGCTCAGGTGGAAGCAATAAATCTGCTCCCTGGGAAGGATGGGGCCAGGCTTTGCAAACTAAGCTCCAATCACCCCAGGATTAACACTGGGAACAGCAGGTGCCTAGGTGGTTTACAAGTTGAAGTTCCTCCCACCTGTGAGCTTGGTTTAGCAGAGACAGCTAGAATCCCCAATGAGGGGCTGGGGGCGGGGCTCAGGTAGAGTGACAGCTAGAAACTCCAGTGAGGGGCTGGGGGCGTGGCTTAGGGTAGAGCGACAGCCTAGAACTCCAGTGAGGGGCTGGGGGCAGGGCTCAGGGTAGAGTGACAGCCTAGAACCCCAGTGAGGGGCTGGGGACATGGCTCAGGGTAGAGTGACATCCCAGAACCCCAGTGAGGGGCTGGGGGCGTGGCTCAGGTAGAGTGACAGCCTAGAGCCCAGTGAGGGGCTGGGGGCATGGCTCAGGTAGAGTGACAGCCTAGAATCCCAGTGAGGGGCTGGGGGCATGGCTCAGAGTAGAGTGACAGCTAGAAACCCCAGTGAGGGGCTGGGGGCGTGGCTTAGAGTGACAGCCTAGAATCCCAGTGAGGGGCTGGGGGGGGGGGATGGGACATAGACCCCTGGTTTCCTATGTACTAAATTGACTTCAGAGTCTAGAAGGCTCCACCCCAGCACCTGTGTGCAGGGTTACGGCAGCCTAGGTTGTTGTGCACATAGGGGTTTGGGAGTCTGGTTGGACTGTGATTTAATGGTGTGATTTTTGGACCTTTCCAGGTTTGTGACTTGATGAAGAACAGCTCCTCTTGCCCTAACGTCATTGCTCAGCTATCTGAAGACATCCGCAGGTCAGTGCTGTGTTCACAAACCAGAGCCCTGTCCCCCAAACACAGTACCAGTGTCAGCCAGAACCATAGAGGATTCTGGAGTGCACTCTTCAGACTTTTGTTTAAAACTTGATTTGGGGGAAATAAAAAGCCAGGCATGGTGGCACACACCTGTGATCCCAGCACTCGGGAGGCAGAGGCAGGCAGATATCTGAGATCAAGGCCAGCCTGGTCTACATAGTGAAACCATATCTGAAAAGACCCAAGGGTTGGGACTGGAGAGATGTCTTGGTGGTTAAAAGCATTGGCTGCCCTGGGAGAGGACCCGGGTTCGGTTCCCAGCACCCACGCGGTGGCAGACAACCATCCTTAACTCTGGTTCCGTGGGATTCAATGCCCTCCTCTGACTCTGAGCATTGAATGACAGGAGTGTACTTACACACACACAGGCAATGCACCTATACACACAAAATAAATTCTCAAAGGCTGGGGAGACTGCCCCGTGGCACCGTGATCTCCTGTCCCATGCACGGTCCCTCAGGTCAGCCCAGCCCTGCTGTGTGGCTCCTCTTGAGGTCACTGGCTTGGGTTTGTCCTTGTGGGGTTCTGCTCTAGGGTAGAGGAAAGGGTTTTCTAGAAGACTCTCGTAACCACTCTTCATCCACCCTCCAGGCTCATGAGTGAAATGATGGGGAACTTGGAGACGACCTTCGGTCTGGTGAGCTGGCCCTGGTTCCAGCAGGGGTGGGGGACCCCTGTGTTCACCTACCCCAGGACAGAGGCTGGCTTAAATTTGAGGCTGAGCTAAAATAAAATCAGAGTTAAAGGAGTTTGGCCAGGGTCACACAACCTTAAGACCCCAGATTGACCCCTGCCTGTCGATTTCAGGTTGAGAAAATCCTTAAGTCAATCAAAGAAGATCAACCATCGCAGGTGAGCTGGGGACTGGGCTGGTGCTGTCTCTTCCCTGACCTCCAGGAAGAGCCCCTGAGGATGTTGCCTGTGAGCGCGCTGCTGGAGAGGGGCAGGGCGGGCGCTTGAAGCCTCCTGGGTAGGGAACCAGCCTGCCTTGCTGCCAGGCCTGGCCATCAGAGAGCGCGCAGGCTCTGGACTGGGGGGCAGGCTCCGTCCCCCCTTCCTCCTGGGCACTGTGAGGAAGGAGGTTCTGCCTAGGGCCAGATGTCACTGGCAGGAAGCCAGGATGGACCTGTGCTGGGGGCTCGGCAGGGCCTGGGGTGGGTAGGGAAGGAAGGGGAGCGGACTGGAAGCCACAGCACTGCTAGTCACTCAAGATGCTCAGCCCCAGCAGAGATGCCAGGGCAAGAGCAGAGACCACAGGCTGGGCGGGTCACTGGGCAGCGGCCAGGGCCCTAGGTGGGAGGCAGGCAGATGGGGGGCACCAGGGAAACGCAATGGGTGTGGGTGGTTTGAAGGTAAACTGAGGCCAGCAGAGGCATAAGGGACTGTCAGTGGCAGGATGGAGCCCCGTATGTTGGAGGAGCACTGAGAAGGCCTGTGTGTCTAGAGGAGAGCGTGGGAGGACCGGGCAGGGCCTGTGGACTGCAGGGAGGACTGGGCTTTGGAGCTGAGGTAGGAGGGAGCAGTGGCTGGCTGTGGGCAAGGGAGCTCCTCGGGTTCCTAGCACCCCCTGAGCTGGGAGGGAGAAGACAAATGGATACTGGAGTCAGCTAGTGCTGTTCCAGTCCCCTAAGGAGACTGGATGGATGGTTTGCAGACTGTGGGGTGCTGCTGCTGGGGAGTGGGGGGCTTCATCTTTCACTTGTGATGCCCCAGGCTGCCCCCTGCAGCCTCAGCTTGTCTCCTTTCTGAACTGTAGGCACCCCCTAGCATCCCCCTCCATTCCAGAAGCCCGGCCTCCAGGGAGCAGCATGCAGCTCTCTGCTTGCTCTGAGCACATTAAAGTGCTGGGGAATTGCGCATTAAGGAGCCTGGTGAATTGGAGAGGGTCCCCTGGGACTCTGCCTGCTGGGCTGACTCTGCCCAGGAATCCATCCATCACTTCCTTCCCAGGAACTGCCTGGGGGGCTTGGACTGCCTACAAGAGCAGTTGGCTTCCTGCCCTGGTATTGAGGAGTCTGTTCTTGTAGTCTTTGGGCCTCAGTTTCCCCAACTGCAGAAGAATTGCTTTGATTACTCCGATAGGATTGGCCCTCACTACCTGGACACCCAGGCCCTTGCTGTATCACAGTTCCACCAGCTGCTGGTAGTCTCATTAGCCCAGGTTGGATCCAGCTCCTATGTATCCAAGGATGACCCAGAACTCACCCTTGTTCCTTCAGCTTGGATGACGGGCTGGCACCACCTCGCTGAAAGCACAGGGTGCAACTTTAGAGGAGCTTGCCTCTGCCCACACAGAGGTTGCCAAGTGCCAGACGTTGCCTCGTGCATCCGAGGTTCCCAAATACCTGCTCCTCCTTCCATGCTTAGTGACCAGGACGAGGTGTAACTCTTAAATCGCTTTAGGTNAAAAAAAAAAAAAAAAAAAAAAAAAAGACCTATAGAAGCTACTTACAGTAAAGTTGCAAGATACATAAAATTAATATGAAAAAGCCCAGTAGCCTCCATATATATTCTCAGAGAATGTACTATCAGAGAAAGAAATAGAAAAAAAAATCCCATTCATGATAGCTCCCCCCAAAATTAAGTACCTAAGAATATGCCTAACCAAAGAACTGAAAGACCTTTACAAGGAAAACACCAAGACACCAAAAAGGAAATCAAAGACACTAGACAATGGAAAGACCTTCCATGCTCCTGGACCAACAGGTTAATATTATAAAAATGGCTACGATAACAAAATTACCTACAGATATAATGCAATGCCTATCAAATTATCAAATGTCATAAATTCTAAGCCAGCTGGGCTGCAGGGAGACCCTGCTTCAAAATATGTGTGTGTGTGTGTGTATGTGTGTGTGTGTGTGTGTATGTGTATGTGTGTGTGTATGTGTGTGTGTGTGTGTATGTGTATGTGTGTGTGTTCATTCCAGTGCTATAGTAGTAAAGACAGCTCAGCACTGGCATGAAAACAGACAGGTAGACCAATGGAACAAAATAGACTACTCAAAAGTAAATGGACAAAGCTATGACCATCTAATTTTTGACAAAGGAGTCAATAATATGCAGTGGAGAAACAACAGGCTATTCAACGTTCCTGGCAAAACCACATGTCCGCCTGCAGAAGAATAAAATAACTCCTTATTTATTCTTATCATTTTTTTATTATTATTTATCTTTGTATGTGTATGAATGTACTGTCTGCATGCAGGTCTGTGCACCCATGTCGTGCAATGCCGCGGAGGTCAGAAGAGGGTCTCAGATTCCCCTGGAACTGGAGTTCTCCTGGAATTGGAGTTTCAGACGGTTCTCGGCCGCCATGTGGGTGCTGGGGATCGAACCCGGGTCCTCTGCAAGAGCGGTCGACGCTCTTAACCGCTAGGCCATCTCTCCAGCCCCAAAACCTAGCCTTTTCTACCCTCTCTTAGTTCCCTTCACAGGCTTCTTTGGCTCCCATGTATGGCTACATAGTTTTGTGGCTGGGTATAATTATATTGCTAGGCTGTGAGAAGAAGAACTGTGCAGATGTGCTCAGGCTGGGAATAAAAAGAAAAAAAAAACTCCATTGTATACAGCGTTCTCCTTATCCTGCCATAACTCTGCTATTGTAATACAGTAAACCTTGATGTGCAAGGATCTTTGAGATGTGTTGACTTGGCATCTTTTGGGTAAATGCCCAGGAGTGGCATGGCTGGGACATATGGTAGGTCTGTTGTTAGGGATTTTTTGTTTTTTGGGTTTTTTTGTCTTTTTGAGACAGGGTTTCCCTGTAGCCCCAGCTGTCCTGGAACTCACTCTGTAGACCAGGCTGGCCTTGAACTCACAAAGATCCACCTGCCTCTGCCTCCCAAGTGCTAGGATTAAAGGTGTGTGCCACCACTTCCAGCTGTTGTTAGTTTTTTGGGTAACCTCCATTCTGACTTCTGTACTGGTTGGACTTGTTCATTCGCCCACCTGCAGTACTGACATTTGTTATTTGGAGTGTGTATGGGTGTGTGTACCTATGACGTGTGAGAGTGGGTACTCACACTCACCACAGGTACACATGTGGAGGTCAGAGCACAACGTTCAGGGGTCGTTCTCTCCTCTCGCTGTGCGTTCTGGAGGTCTAACTTGGATCATCGGGCCTGTGCAGGAAGCACTTTTGTCCTCTGAGTCATCCCAACCCCATTGTTTTCCTACTGACTGCCCATCTGACTGGGGGAAGAAGGAAATCTCACTGTAGTTTTGATTTGCATTTTTCTGGTGGCTGATGAACTCGAGCACATTTTCATAGGTTTGCCCATTTATAGATCATTGTTTGAGAACTGTGTTCTACGCAATGCCCCTTCTGGACAAGTTGCACCCTTTCTTCCTAGCCGTCTGACCGGACGCATCCTCACACTCTCTGAACCAGCCTCTTCTCTGTCTCTTTCACCTGTAGCACCCTGTCTAAATGCTGCCACGCGATGGTAGCGCTCATTTACCCCTTCAGCTGGCAGCACACCTACATCCCCGTCCTGCCTCCGGCCATGATTGACATCGTGTGCTCGCCCACACCCTTCCTCATTGGGCTGCTGTCCAGCTCGCTGCCACTGCTCAGGGAGCTGCCACTGGAAGAGGTGAGCCTGGGAGCCGGGGCACAAGAGTAGAGGGGAGTGCTGGCCAAGGCTCCTTCCCAGAGCTAGAAGTGGGGAGATGGCACGGCTGGTGGGACTAAGGCACTTGCCACCAAGCCTGACAACCTGAGTTCAATCCCCAAGACCCATATGGTGGAAAAGGAAATACTGATTCCTGAAAGTTGTCCTCTGACCTCCATAGACATGCTATGACATGTGTGTGCATATGCACGCATGGACAAAGGGGGGGGGAGGGAGGAGGAGGGGGGAGGGATGGAGGGAGGGAAAAAAATCAACCATAGGGCCAAGGACCTAGATCAGGGGTAGAACATTTGCCTAAAGAGAGCCTTAGAGAGAGCCAGCGATTAGCTCAATGGTAGAGCACTTGCCTATTCTGTGCAAGTGCCTAGGTCCAGTTCAGAAAATACAATAATAATAATAATAATAATAATAATAAATAGGTTGGAGAGCACTGGCTACTCTTGCAAAGAGTTCAGGTTCAGTTCCCAGCACCCACATGGTAGCTAACAACCATCTCTTAACTCCAATTCTGAGGGATCCAACACCCTCTTCTGACCTCCATGGGCACTGCAAAACACAGGTGCACTTACATACATATAGGCAAAACACTCAAACACATACAGTAAAAATTAAATTTTTTAAAAAAGTTTTAAATGAATACTCATTACAAAATGAAGGCTAGAATTAAAGGATGGGGAGATGGGGAGATAGCCACAAAGCTGGAGGTGGTGTCTCATCCCGTAATGTCATCATTCAAAAGGTAAGGCAGGAGGATCTCAAGTTGGAGACCAGCCTGGGCTACATAACAAAGACTATCCAAAATACAACCCATTACAACAAGGTTATGATCACATTCTAGGTTTATAGAGTGTTATCTAGAATGTGCTACTTGGCATCTCTGAAATTATTTAATACCTTTCTCTAAGTAGTTTCTGCCCCACCTGATGTTGCAGGGATCACAACGTTCAGAGTGGGAAACAGGAAGCAAACTGCTGGCTAGTACTGACCCTGGTGAGGATGCTGACCACCTAGCCAGCCAGGCCACCTAAGCCCTCTGCCCAGCCTGAACTACTTTGCTCCATTATAGCCAGCAGCTTAAGCTGAGGTCTGGTGAGGGTCTCTTTCAGGGACAACACATGAGTGTATTCTTAAGCTTTGCACACTGGCATTCGCCTTACTCACACCACCCTGGTCCATACCACCCTGTTGAGAGAAACAATGCTTCCTCCTGAAAGCCACAACTAATAAAGGAGCGCAGCCTGCAGCTTGGCAGCGTCCCCACCCGACCAGACTCCAGTCCCCTGTCAGTCTCCTAACCCTCTGAAAGAAGTGGCAGGTTCCCTGGTGAGTGAGAAAGCAAAAGAACAAATCCCTTGATGAAGAGAGACAGAGTCGAGTGGACCTGCGACAAGTACAGGCCTCTATCATCATCTTTTACCCCATAAATTAAAACAAGAAACAGAGAAGCTCTGCCATAGCCGATCAGAACAGGCCCAGGTGACCAGCTGCTGACACACACATGTCCTGGCATGGCTTTTGGTATTAGAGTGGGGAGCACCCCCATGTCATCATCTGCATCTGTGGTACTCACATCTCTCTCTCTCTCTCTCTCTCTCTCTCTCTCTCTCTCTCTCTCTCTCTCTCTCTCTCTCTCTCCATAACCCTAGTGACCATTCTCATCCTTTTCCTCTGTCCTGTAGGTCCTGGTCGTTGACCTCATCAACAACAGGTTTCTCAGACAGGTGAGTACAAGAGCGGGTTGAGCTGCTGCTCTTTCGCCTTCACTTCTTCAATCCTGAGGGCTCAACTCCGGGCTCTGGAAAGGCTCCATGATAAGCCTGGAGATGCTAGCGGGGCTGGACAGCTGAGCCATCCCAGGCCAAGACCAGCCAGGGCTAAACCAGTAAAAAGGAGGAAGGTTTTAACAAGACAACGCTATCCTCCTGTATAGGCACAAAAAGGCTTTCTGCCTGTTCAGAGTCAGGACCCAGCAGATGTGGGGGTGCACCTGTAATCCCAGCACCTGAAGGGAAGAGGCAGGAGGCTGGAGAGCTCTAAGAGACTCTGTCTCAAAAACAAAACAAAATCAGCCAGGTGTGCTGGCTTATACCTGTAATCCCCAACTGAGGCAAAAGGATTACCTCCAGTTCAAGGCCACCTAGGCCACCTAGTGAGTTCAGGGCCAGCCTGGACTATAGAATGGGAGCTTTTTAAAAAATCATAAAAAGGGGGCCTGGAAAGATGTCTCTCTCCATTTTTTTAAAAAAGGATTGACAGGGGCCAGGTGTGGTGGTACACACCATTGATCCTAGCACTTGGAAGGCAGAGGCAGGTAGATCTCTGTGAGTTCAGGCCAGCCTGATCTAGATAGAGAGTTCTAGGCCACCTGGGGGTATATAGTGATAACCTGTCTAAAAATAAAAAAATAAAAATAGAGATTGACCAGAAAACCAACCAAAACATCAGCGTTGCTTATTTTGGAAGGAGAGTGACAGAAAACAGATTATGAGTGTGGTAGCTGTTACTGTTTCAATTTTACGTTTTTCTTTCTTTTTTAGTTTTTTCCTTTTTTTGGTATTTTTGAGGCATGGTCTCCCTTTTAGTACCAGCTGTCCTGGAGCCCGCTCTGTAGACCAGGCTGGCCTTGAACTCACAGAGATCCACCCACCTCTACCTCCCGAGTGCTGGGATAAAGGCAGGCACCACCACGCCCGGGTTTTACATTTTTTAATAATTTTTATTTNAGGGGGGAAGGGAAAGGGAAATATGCCTGAACTGAATTGGAAAATGATGTATGAAATGCGCAAAGCATCAATAAAAATAAATAAATAAATAAATAAATAAATAAATAAATAAATAAAAAAAAAGAAAAAAAGAAATTTCCTTTCTTGGTGCTTGAGAGACAGCTCACAATGGTTAAGAATGCCTGCTCCTCTTGAAGGGGACTGGACTTTGGTTCCTAGCATCTAAGTCAGACAACTTGCAAATGACTATAACTCTAGCTCTGGGAATCTAATTCCCTTTTCTGGCTTCTGTGGGAATCTGCAAGCATGTGAACATACATATACATTACACGCAAATTAGTAAAAAACAAAATAAATCTTAGAAAAAAATTAATTGGGGGCTGGAGGGATGGTTCAGAGGTTGGTGGCTCACTGGTTATTGTTGGCAAGGACCCATGTTTGGTTCCCACATGGTGGCTAACCATCTGTAACTCCTATTTCAGGGGATCCAACACTCTCTTCTGACCTCTGTAGGCATGGTAGAATACCAGGGCACTTCCATGCCTGCAGGCAAAACACTCATAGGCATACAAATAAAAAAATAAATAAATTGGGGCTGGAGAGATAGCCTAGCGGTTAAGAGCACCTACTGCTCTTGCAGAGGACCCGGGTTCCATCCCCAGTACCCACATGGATGGCTAAGAACTGTCTGTAACTCCAATTCCAGGAGAACTCCAGTTCCAGGGGAGTCCGACACCCTCTTCTGACCTCCGCGGCGTTGCACGTCACGGGTGCACAGACTTGCATGTAGACAATACATTCATACACATACAGAAATAAATAAAAAAAAATTGAAAAAAAAAGAAATAAAATTTAAAAATAAATCTTATGGAAAAAAATTTAAAAATTAAATAAAATAAATTTTATGCATATGTAGCTCAGTGGTGAGCCAATAGAATTCCCCCCCCCAGTGAGGGGCTGGGGGTGTGGCTCAGGGTAGAGTGACAGCCTAGAATCTCCAGTGAGGGGCTGGGGGGCGGGGCTCAGGGTAGAATGACAGGCTAGAATCCCAATGAGAGGCTGGGGGCATGGCTCAGGTAGAGTGACAGCCTAGAAACCCCAGTGAGGGGCTGGGGGCATGGCTCAGGTACAGTGACAGCCTAGGATCCCAGTGAGGGGCTGGGGGCATAGCTCAGGGTGGAGTGACAGCCTAGAACCCCAG